>CAHIKZ030001700.1:317500-395000 GCA_903632075.3 Acanthosepion pharaonis
TTCACTGCAACAGTGTTGATCTGAATTTCGATTCCATGAAGTCTTCACATTTTCTTGGAGAATAAAATAGATGCTAATTTGCATTACTTTCAGAAGAAAGTGTGGGAGGCATGTGGCTAATTAACTGACTTTTTTTTCTTTTCTCTCCCTAAGCTGTTTTAGTTGGGCTAAGAATTGTCATGTCTCTGAAACTGTTTTCAGCTACTGAATCTGGGTTCAGGCATGGTTTTAGGACTGCAGTATCATTTATGATCACCAGGCTTCATTGGTTTTTCCCTCACATTGTGCAAGTAACTGTAGTAGATACAATCTCTACCTAAACTTAGTACATCTCCTTCATTAATTGGAGATATGGCTAAAAATTGTACACTGGCATCTGACAATAATAGGAGGAAAAGCATTTGTTGTAAAGCCAGTGTTTTTAATACTTCCCCCAGTCTTGGCATAGCAAAAAAATGTATTCATTATTTTTAATGTCTCAGAAAGACCAAAGAGGGAAGTGGAACCAAATTTTAGAAAAGTTTATATCCATAAGGAAATGTGGCAGGTTTATATATATATATATATATATAAGGGGGTTTGTTCAGTAAGACTAATACAAAAGTTACTTGATAAAACCTATCTTAAAGCCAGTCCAAAAGCATCTTTGTTCAAAGGCAAAAAAATGCTTTCCTTTCTCCAAAGACTAAACATTTGTGAGTTTTTGCTTTCTCCAAAACTTTGCTGTGTCACCTAATTGTTTTTCACATTTGCATACTTGTTAATTTACACTACCATTAATTAAATGGCTTCTCTTTTTTTTTTTTTTTTTTTTTTTTCCCCAACTAGCTTTTTGATCAACATTTGTATGTCCAGGAATATAAGAAAACTCTGGTAGCCACAGATGATTTTATGATTGTGATGGTTCAAAAATTCCTTTTTGGCTGGAATCGCTTTCAGTCTCACTGTCCATGAGAAGTTCCTCTATCAACACAAGATCAATGTCTCACCCTATGGTTTGCCATTGTGATTTTTTTAAAACTCCATTCACTTTGGTTTACATGTTTGTCTTTAATGCCAAATGAAGTTTGAATGAGATGGAGTTTATTTTTCATTGTTTTGTGTACTGCATAGAAAGACAACAAAAAATGTTTGAATGGAAATAATGCTTTTCTAAGACAATGAGGGTGGGTTCTCTTTGTAAATAGTTTAGTTACATAATTGTGACCTGTGCCAAAGTGACATAACTAGTTTATTTCATATTGCCTTCCTACAGTTACAAAAGTCTTTACACATTGCTCTGACACACCATCCATATTTCCTATCAAATATGGTACTTCTTGCCAGGACCATAACCAGTTTTTTCTCTGGCTATTTGGCCTGCGCTTCACTTGGTAAATGCAGTGAAGAAAACAATGGTTCCTAAAAAAAAAAAAAAAAAAAAAAACCTTTTAGGGTGAGCTTATTTCTCATGTACATTATTAGAACTTTACATTTGTTTCCATTTTAGCTTATGTACTCATTGGTTTATCTCATGAGTGTCAGCTTGAATAGAATGTGCAGTGAGCTATATATTATACACTTGTTTATCAAAATGTGATGTAGGAGGGAGCATTAGGCTAATAAGGTCATTAAATAATTTCTTTGTAATAAAGTTTTTGTTTTTCCTCAACTGTGCAAACATTTTATTTTCTTTTTCCTATCCAGCCTCGTTTTGATGTCCCAGATTATATGAGCAATGTGCAGACGGATGTCACACCAGAAATGCGTGCTATTCTCATGGATTGGTTAGTGGAAGTCCAAACTAACTTTGAACTCCATCATGAAACCCTCTACCTGGCTGCCAAGTTGGTTGATATTTACCTTTCCAAAATTCGTATTAGAAGAACAATCCTACAACTTGTTGGCACAGCTGCTTTGTTTATTGCCTGCAAATATGATGTAAGTTTTATTATTTTATTATCTAGAGACTCTTAGCTGTGTTTATAGCTTTTGTAAAATAGCCATACATTGACTAAGGGAACCATATTTTGAAGTGCAAACTGGCAAGGGCCTATAAAGTACAGTTGGTTTTATTAGTGTAAAAACTGCAAAGTATAAGTTTTTGTCACCATTTTGTCTGAAAACCCCAACGAAACAAATCGGCTATTTGAATTTTCATAGATTGGTTTGCAAAATTAAACGAATGTCGTTTGTAAATCTCAACAAAAAAGTTAGCAATAACTTCAATGGTAGTAAATACCATGATCATTTCAACACTGAAAAGAAAATTCTACTGGGTCAGATTAAAGCCACTCTTATGTTGACATCTGGATTACTTTTTACTACCCATACATTTTTTTTTTTTTTTTTTTTTTTTTAGTAAATGCTGGTCTAATTAAATTGTATTAATTACATTTACTGGCCTGAATATTCAAAATCTCATAAAATAAAATAAAAAAAAAATGCTTCTGCCAACAGGATTCAAACCTGTATCCCATATGAAAACTGTCACTTGGCCTGACATGCAGTCAACCATTCAGCCACAGGGGGCTTCTGGTTTAGCAAAGATCAAGTTGCATCTTATAAAAAAACTCACATTTGATGGCATTTCTCAATTTATTTCTGCCTTGAAATGTAGTGGGACTTGCAAGAGGTACGTCTATAGTAATTACTGTGAAAATAAATGTAAAATCCTGTTTTGACATCAATCAATAAATTCAGCTCTCTTGTTCTGATTAACCTTGGGGGCTGACTCCACCATGCGAGCATCCTTGATCTGAAGATGTGCCATTTCATGGGATGTAGACTGTTTTGGAACAGTCTTGTAGTCTTCATTTCCTTACTAGTGACGGTTTGGTGTATCAATTATCCAAAATTTGTGCACTTAAAAATCTTAAATGCCTTTGGGGGCTCCATAGCTGGCCATTGCTTTACCAAATATCTGGCATTGGTCAGATGACCTCTGTGCATGTAAAATCACTCTGATCTCATATCTAACATCTTGGATTCTTGCTGGGTGCTCCACCATTGTGACCTTGTACCTCACTAAGCTGAAGTGAGTAAATAATTTTTTCTTTCCAGGAACGCATACTCCCACCCTGTGAAGACTTCTTGTATGTCTGTGATAATGCGTACTCGATGGAAAAACTGTTTGATATGGAAAGGAAATTGTTTGTTGCTGTTGGCTTCCATCTTGGTATTCCACTCTCTTACAGATTTTTACGCCGCTACTGCAAAGTGAGTTACTTTTTTCTTTTTATCTCTCCCTGCTCTCCACTTGTTTGTCCTGTTTACTGTAATGATTTTGGTATCTGTAAACAAAATTGCATGAATCTATTCATCCATCCCTTTAGTATAACTTTATAATATTATAATATAAATAATATAATATAGTATATTATATTTATAATAGCTGGGCATACCATTAAAAATACCTGTTGAAAATCTTGTAATTGTTTCAAATCTGTCCTCTTTCTATGGAAAGAGGTCTGTAATCTGACCATATATGCTTTCGGTATCCTCCCTTTGAAAAGAAACATTTAAAACTGTAGAAGCTCCACATCAGAGGTAGATATAAGCAAGATCATGCAAATTGTTTCTTGCAAAATCTGCAGCACAAAACTTTGCAAACCAATTTTAACGATTTTTGCATTTCAATCTTAATTTTTTTTTTTTTTTTTTTTTTTTCCTCGTGTATTTTGTCCCTTTTCTGCATAGATTAACTTCTTAGCCAAACGTTGCATTTGATTTCCATGTGAATCACCTAAGCTAGATCTTAAGAGTTCTCGGTCTGAAAAGTTATGAGGGAATAATTTCCAAAAGCTGAACTTAAATTTAATCAGCTTTAAAAAAAGTTAATTTTAAGAATATTTTCTGTCTGAAAATGGTCAAGGAATAATTCTCTGAACTATATATATATATATATATATATATATATATATATATATATATATATATATATTCAACCCAACTGCTTAAGGTGATAATTGGATTTTTAACTCTTTCTTGCAGGTTGCAGGCATAAGCACAAAAACAATGACTCTTGCCAGATATATTCTAGAGTTAACACTCTTGGAATATCCATTCTGCTACCAACGAGAATCTCTCAAGGCTGCTGGGTGTCTTTGGCTTGCATTGAAAATGGAAAATATGGAATGGGTAAGTTTTTGTCATTGCGTGTAAAGTATTTTCTTTCAAAGAATCTAATCTGGGCTAGGTTACCCCCACCTCTCTCTTGCTTTGAGACTTTGTAGAAAAATTTTGTAAAATAGACAAGGCAATCAAATACCATCATCAGCTAAGCATGATGGAAATATACAAAAAATGCACAATTTATTTATAACTTGATAATTCAATGCTTTCATCCATCACTGACAGAAATGTTTTAACTATTTTTATACTCTTCTAATCTCCTATTCTGTCAGTACTGATTTCCTGAGCACTAACAATACCCTTGACTCTTACTGGATTTCTATACTAAAATCAGAATTCAAACTTCAGTTTAATAGGGTTGTTTGTTGTTGTTTTTTTTTTTTTTTTTTTTTTTTTCCTGGATCCCAATGCTACTGCGTAGATGGTATTAATGAAAAAATAACAGCTGGGGGTCATGGCAGCTTGGATTCCAAGAAGCAGTATGTCACTTGTTGGCTTAGTATCCCTCCATTATGTGTTCTCTCAAAACTGGGTGTGTGAAGTGTATCGGCATTCTATCAGTGTCGGAATACCATGTCCTGGTTTTCATATTCTGTAAGACATTAAATGATAGCATTTTATTTTTCAATTTCAACATTATCATAAAAACACTGCCAGGTGTTGACTTTGAAAAGCGTTAACTGTAATGCCTCAATGTTGCACAACTATATTGAGTTATTAAATCACTAATATTTGACAATGGTTGCATAGTGGTTAGAACATTTTCTTTCCAACTATCAGACACTGAGGTACGGATCTCACCAGGATGGCCCTACCTATTGACACCTTTTAGGAAAATATCGGAAAAACTATACCACAGGTTGACCTATTCCTTGTGGCGAGTGGAATTGGGTAGATGGAATTGTTCAAAAGCACTCAATTATTGTACTACTATTAAGTTAGTCAGTATGACTGCTGTTTTGAGTCGATTGGCTTTGTAGAAATTGCTGATCCTGCCAGATGATGCACTCTCTTCCACAAACTAATTATGGTCTGCTCACCACAGGTGGGCTCTGTGGATGTTAAATACAAATGTGCCTGAGCAGGTGTCTGCAACAGATTTGTTTAGCTGCCCTAACAGACTGGTGTGCTCTAGTAGCTGACCATGTACACAACCTACTCGCTACTTTTATTTTTACTGCTTCAAGGTGTGAATTATATGTATGTGTTTTTTAGGTGGGGGCTGACACTGATTTGTGACAGTTGGTAATATTCCTACTCTCAGCAAATATGGTTTAATGGATAGAAACTTAGTTTGGCTCAAACCCATAAGTGTGGGCATGCTGCAGTAATCGTCATTTGCTAAATTAGTTTACTCTTCCTTACCTGCCCAGCAAAGTGTTTGGGTTAGTTTAAAACGGGGTTCCAGCACAATCGTCACTGGTCAGCCAGTTTTATTTATCTGTTGCTCTACAGCAGGTACTCGTTTTAGAGTCCATGTTAGATCACTGAATGGTAACCAGTTTGACTACTACTGATACATCTCCTGCCATTTCTGTTTGGCTGAAGGCATAAATGGTTGTCAGTTGACTGACATCATGAAGAGTAGAGTTTTGTTTTGTTTTTTTTCTCTCTCTCTCTCTCTCCAGTGACAATAACTAAAAATGCAATATTAATAAATAAAATGGATGGGTAATGCAAATCAATTTGGCAAGAGTATCCACTTGAACACTAGTCTGTTCTTTCATTAATGCGTTTTTTTGTTTTTTTTTTTTTTTTCATTCTCTCCAGAATGCAATGCTTACCCACCATTCTGGCTACACAAACGAAGAGGCAAAAGAAATGGCCAAAAAACTCAACCAAATGTTATTGACACCACACTTTAATCCGGCCAACGAAATCTACAACAAATATTCACACGAGTAAGTATTGCTATTTAATCAATCTCTATCTCTCTAGCACTCACTCACATGCGTAACTGTGATAAATACAGATCAACTTTAAATGTCTTAGATGTAATTTATGGAAAATAAATTTGGCTAATCCCTGGGGTCTCTTAAGCTTTTTTTTTTCTCCCTCTCCCCATGTCCCTCCTTCAGCCCACCCCCATTGGCCATGGCATTACAGTGGCTGTTATATCTCATGTTGTAATCTCCATTTCTTACCTAAGATTAATGTCTTCATTTCAGTTGTCTTGGATGGACAATTCTTGAAAAATAAAACAAATGATGTAAATTTTAATTTTATTCTCTGAATTTCCTTTTTTTTCAGAGTGTTCCTATCTGTAGCGCACATCCCCAAGTTATCAATGGACCAATTGGAAGGATGAGCTTCTGCATTTCCCCCCTCCCTTCGTCTTTGTATTGACAGTGTATATATTTTTCTATTCTCTCAAATAAATCACATTCTTCAGCACACAAAGCTGACAACGAAAAAGGACTTTGAAGGCTTTGTAAACTACAAGGTCACTCATTTTTCTCTTCTATTGCTGTCTTCATACCCCCCCCCCCTCAAGTTTAGATTTTTGGGAGTTTGGAGGAATCGCATGAATGGCCTCTTGTGTCTTGTGACTCTGACTTTGAATATGACTGATTTGAACAACCGTTTTTATATTCCTCCTAACTCTTGAGCGATGTTTATTTGTACAGAACATTTTTATGTGAGGCACCCACTTGAAACATTTTAGAAAAAAAAAAATTAGTATATTTGTACTATGTTTTATACATTTTGGAAGAAAAACTAAGAAAAATAAAAATATTAATATTTTTTCGTTTTTGGATGTTTGTTACTTAACAAACGACTTATTTTTTTTTTTTTTTTTTTCCTTTTTTGTTTACTGCGAAAAAAAAAAAAAAAAAAAAAATTTTATTCTTAGACACATTTTTTGTTTGTGAATGAGTTTCGCTAATTACATTTAATTTAGAAAAATAGTTATTAAAATTATTCCTTCCCTTAATGTTTCTTTAATTTTATTTACCTCTTGAAACACCAATAGTTAGCCAATAAATGATTTAACAATTTAATAGCTTTTAGAATTGTGTAAGCCTCGCATCCTTTCTTCGTAATATGAAAATTATTTTAATCCCTTAAATATTCATCAGTGCAAAATTTGACTTCTTAAAACCGTTTAGAGCAAATTTAAATGTATCCATCAAATTTTCCCCCCCTCAATTTGAAATAATTTATTCCTATTTGTCATTTGTTGATGTCATCACTCACTTTTATAATAAATGTTTTAAAAACAAATGGTTTGGCTTTTTATTTGATCACAATTACTAAACTGGCATTTGTTCCTTCCAAGTCTCCTATTTGGAAGAAATAGGAAGATAAAACAGAAACATGGGAAGAATCTTATCAGATGTGATAGGTCCTCTTCTGCCATCTCATCTAGTCACTTTCTCATAGACTCTTTGCAAATATTTTCATGGCAACTGCTCTGATGAGGTACTTTCACTGGTTCCCCAACTGCATGAATTTAAGCCTGCTCCTAGGTTGGCATCTTGGTCCCATCCTTTCACTGTCAAAACAGTTAACCACCTCTTCTGCTCCAACAGCTTCTCTTGCGTTTCCTGACAGTTGAATTCCCTTCCTCTTTCTTCCCTGTTGGCTATAATCTTCAAAAGCTTATATGAAATGTCAATTGACCTCTTCTGATGCCTTGGCAGCCCCCCCTCCTCCTTTATATCCTTTACTCAAACACTTCTCTTTACTATTGCTTTCACTCTTTTGTAACCTGTTGCTTGCTTGGAGTGAATAGCTTAAAAAGAAAATGTATCTTAATTGTCTGGTTTATAATCATGAACTTCACCAAACCATTAAATTGAATCTCGACTTTACCAAATGTTTCACTTTACCAAAAAGTGAACATTAAGTCCTTTTAATTTGTCTGAATCATCAGTCAAGTGCCATACATGATACATACTGGGGACAATCATGTTTCTTTTGATTGATGACTAGGCAGATTTTTCTGTACTAGGTTTCAGTTTCTTTATGAAGTGGACTGGTTAGCAACTAAGGTTATAGTGAGGGTGATATGGGGTTTCATGCCTTTCCTAAGGGTATTTGTGCACAAGTGAATGCAACAAACTCAACTTCTCACTCTGATACAATGTCTGTTACATTACAATGCACATCTGAATCTTACTTTTCTTAAAAGCACATCTGTTAATTTGATTGCTTCTGATAATGAATGACAACAAATTGGTTTATGAGTATGATGTTAAAATCAGTTGAAGCCAGTGTTATATTCTTCTGTATTGTTACACTAATTTCCACCACTGGCTGGATGTGAACACCTCAAACAGAAATAAATCTGTCAACTGTGCAAGGCTCTACACACATTTTCCATTTACTCATACACAATACAATCCAATATTTCCACCTAAAGGAATAAAAACTGAGCTAATTTGAGTCTTGATTGAGATATATATAAATTTTTTTTTTTTTTTTTTTTTTTTGTGTGTGAAATTTGGCAGTTGGACTCCATCTTAACCCGAGATCACACACTGTAAAAGCTTTTTTATATATTTTATATATATATATATATATATATATATTCAGCAACGTAAAACATTCATATCATATAACGCTAGGAAAATAATTGATTCCTTTATTGGTTTGGGTCACCTCACTTGGCTCTGACACATGCCTGTTACGTGGTGTAGTTCTATGAAAAGAAATTCCTTTCCTCCTTCTCCAGGACGAAGGTCTCCACACAACAGAGGAAGTGAAGTACCTTTCCCTGAGAGACGCACAGAAATAGCTCCTTTCCTTTTTTTTTTTTTTTTTTTTTCCAACTGCATGCACATTAATGCAATTTCTCTCTTCCTAAAACATGTTTTTCTTCTTGCATGAGCCCACTGACTATTGTTTACAGGGACAAATGTAACAGGAGCAATTAAACAATTACTCCGCCACTCCAACATTGGGCAACAAAAAAAAATATAAATAAGCATAGTTCTATTGCGATTGACCCTGCTTTTTGTTAAATTCTGAAATGAAACCACTTTTAAAACCAAAATACTCCTAGGTGAAATAAAAAAACAAAAAAAAAAACAAATGTGATTAAAATTTGATAATTAATTGCATTTAAATTTTTAAAGATTGTAGGTGACATGGAAACAAAAATCCAAAAAGAGTTCCCAAGTTGAAACTATTAGCACAGAACTTAAGGTCACATCAAACAATTTTGAAATTATGAGGCCTAACTCTAAAATAATTGCCATGTAAAAGAAAAGCTAACTTACGGGCGATGGGAAGGTACTGATGCGAAGTAAGGATGAATATCATTGCACATTTATCTTTGGATCTTGTCGAAAATCTCTAGAATCGTTGTTTAGCACAACACAATGAACCATTTTTCTTAGCTGCACGACTAGCAACTGATTCAATATAATCGTTCCACTTCGTCAGTGCGAAATGGAAAATGCGGAGTTAGTTACTCTATTGGAATAGTGACGTGTGATTCTATTGAAAGGTGCTAGTAAATTTTTTTTGGGGGGGGGACTAGAAGACAGAAAGACAGTAATTTTCGATAGACTGATGAACAGACAAGAGAAAATAGAAAAGAAGGTAATTAACTTTTTCATCTGCATGTTAAACAAAGGGACCTGGTTTTGGTTAGGACTGAGATTAAGTGATGGCATATTCTTGGATGTCCAAGGCCCTACCGGAAAGAAAGATAATATTTTCGTGACTGAGAGGAAAACAGATTGCAAATTCAGGCGATTGATAAGGATTAACTTTTAAAAGCGGACAGGTTTCCAAAAGAATGGTAATTAAATTTTTTGTCTGCCGAAATGCGATAAAACTTCCCAAATCAAGGGATTGTTCCCTTTTTGTCACTTGGTAGCCAAAGGGTTGACGAGGGGATAAAAAATGATAAATCCCAGATGTGAAATGACTTCACATGATAAAGAATTTTGAATGATAAGTAAAATTTGGCTGTTTGGGCTACACCACACTTAGCCCTTGGAAGACGAGTTTGACCAGGTGACCAAAGAGGAAATGGCCCAGGTGGAATTTCAGGGAAGGGAGAGAACTTTCCACGCCCCTCGAGCAATGATGGTGAGAGACACTCACACAAAGTAGGAAGAAAACGGGTTTGATCAGGTGACCGAAAAAAGGAGATGCTGATGCTCTCCTCCAAGAAAGTGACTCATTGTGGCTTCTCAGGCCAACGTTCTCAGCTGGCATGAGGTGGAAAGACTGCATTGAATCCATCGCTAGGTCAGCTGCTAAGACAGTCGGTTCAGTGTGTTGGACGAGACAATTTTTCTCTCTGGAATCTTTATCTTGCATATCTATAAATCTACCAATCGCCTATGTTTAGAATATTGCTGCCATATATGGTCCGGTGCCCCTGCTATTTTCCTGCAGCTCCTTGAGAAGATCCAAAGAAGAATCAGCAATATTATTGGTCCTGATCTGGCAGTTTGGCTTAAGTCACTTCCCCACCGCCATAGGTTGCCTCTCTCTACCTTTTTTATAAACACTTTCATGGTCATTTTTCATATGAGCTCTTTGCTATGGTACCTAGACCGTATGAATTTGAACGCAATACTAGACTGATGGCGAGATATCAATTTACAGTTGATATAGCCATAACCTCTATGTTATGCTAACAATTTCTTATCTCACACTTCTCACTTGTGGAACTCCCTCCCGGCTCCATGCTTTCCAACCAACTTTAATCAGCAAAAATTTATATGAAATATCAATCGCTATCTACTGTCTTTCTGATTTCTCTTTTCTCTTTCTCCTCATTGTTTCTGTTTCTAATTCTTCCGCACCCTATAACCCCTTGCATGCTAGTGGCTCTACATATTCAAAGAGGACCCACAAAAACACCCATGATATAAACATTCCATAAAGTCCAAATATCTATTTCCACCACCCCACTTTTTTCTTAGAAGACTACCTAAAAAAATATATGATCATGAAATGAGGGGGAGGGGATGAAGCCCCAAAAGCAAAACTATAATATCACAAGACATTCAAATTAAAAATAACATGTCAGTAGGACCCGTCGACCCCACAAAAATAGGAGCGGCCGCTGTATTCTGCCTATAAGCAGAATCAAGAACCTCGCTCACAGATGGTACAATCCTTATTGGAATGGTGATTTTTTTCAAGTGTAGTTCAGATGTGGCACAAGGCCAAAAGTTTGAGGGCACCCAGTGAGGATCGAACTCACTTTTCAGTTATAACTGATATAACGAGACAAGCTTGCTAACCATTACACTACATTGAAATGCTTTATTGGAATAATATTTATTCGTACAATAGTACAAAATGTGGCACAGGGCCGTAAAGGGGGTTGAGGGAAAGGACGGTCTTCTTCTGTCTTAATTCTAAACTTAGCTAGTCACAAACACTGACCCAAACATACCAACAATAGTCCTATCACCAAAACAACACATTCTCTCCTACTTTTCTTACTACATCCACCATAATACCTCAATGTCTCTATGAAATCCTAACTAGTCCCGATATGTATATTTCAGAGTCTGTGGGGGAAGGGGAATAATGCCTTATTGGAATGACTTCAGAAAGTCCCCCTCCTAAAATTTATATACATAACAGATGCATGCTGGGATTTTTCCTAACCAATAAAATAGTTCACACATCGACTCAGTTCTGTTCTTATCTTCAAGTCAGGTCGTTTATACGTATACCCTTTGGTGTGTTAACACCATTCTTAGATTGTGAACTTTTTACCCTATTACTGTTGAGTTGTCTTATTGCTGTTGCTTTGCCTCGCATATATTGTTTGCTTAATATTAATTTCGCCCTATTCTTCTCTTTTCTTTCTCTTGTTATTGTTTATTGTCAATTTTGTTTGTTGGACATTTCTGCTAATTATATTTAACAATGGCCTATTACTCTACAGTCTGTCGATCAGGAGGGAATAAAGGCTGAAACGTTGTAATAAAAGCAGCAAAGACAAAGACATTATTATTTCCAATGATAAATAATATAAGTCATGATAACTCTTCATCTCATCCAAGTTTATACAGAAATCAGTTATTCAGGCGTTCGCATTCTGGGCGTATGGATAAATCTATACCAGAAGGCCCAGCAATTGTTAATGAATATATTCAAAATTGTGTGGGTCTTGCAGTGAGAATTGGAATCCGTGTAGGGTTCTCGAATTCTGACCGACACCGTTTCGTTTACACATCATAAAAGTCTTAGATAAATTTTACCTGAAGGATAAAACTCAGTTGGCTTCCGAGGCTCTTGAGAAATTTGAAAATTATAAAAGACCAAAGGAACTTTCAATAACAATGTTGTGTAGAAAAAAGACCAACCTTCTCTACACTAATTGTTGAACATAGACTCGTTCATTCACTAAGAGTACGTCTGCTCATAAAAAGATGGTTGAAATGTGTAGCGTTGAGTGGTACGCGTTACCATACTGAACTACGTCCTTCATGTGATCCAACCATTTCTTCGCTAATCATTTGTTCCAGTGTTTCTTTACAATATTATTAATCAGAAACTACAAACTTATACGAGCATTATAACAGATTGCAATGGATTTGATAAACGTACAATAAGCATAAGTCATATCAATAACTGAGGACGTCCTTGGGTTTAATTTGTTGAAATCAACATCCAACTACATCCCGAAATTTTATTTACTATTTTTTAAAAATTTAATCTTTTACTTTTTTTTTTTTGTTTATTTTTTTCAATAGGAGTAGATAGGTTCGTCTATCGTTCGGTTCACACACCTCCTCGGTCTTTTGAACAGGAGTAGAGATTTATCTCTCGTTTCCTGTTTAGGATTGAGTTTCTGATTCCTTTTCCTAATGTCTTCTTATTCTCCTTCTCTCCCAATAACCCCGTTGGTGTAATCGATAGCAGGTTGGGATTAAGGAATCGGAATCCGAATTCCAGTTGAGTTCGTTATATCTCTATCTATAAAAGGCAGGATGTGTGTGTGTGTGTGTGTGTGTAACGAATGCACGGCCGCAATTTTCGACGGATTTGCACCAAAATTTACATGCACATGCTCTAAGTTAGCAGGAAGGCCAAGACCGACTTTGCATTTCCCAACTCCCATCGATAGTGGAAATAATCGATTTTTTCATGCTTCTACGGCAATTTTCATGTACATTTTCTACTGGCCAGAGTGAGAGCCTCTATCTGGCTTCCACGAATAGGCAGGAAGATTCTATTGGCCAGCGTGAGAGCCAACAGCTGACTGACACGAATGTTAACTAGCATGCAAAAAAAATTGATAGCTGCATTCGTCACAAGTAGGAAAAATTTAAATCTGCATGGCATTTTACTCCAATTGGCTCATTCGCTTGCTTAAATTCAACGTTGATTCTGATTCCGCAGAACTGGGTTGGGTGTGAAAAAGTATTTGTTGTTAACATTCTTTTTTCATTCGGTTTTTCCAGTTACGAGTCCTTTTTTTTAAAGCCGATGGTTTTGTGTTCATTTTGTTTAGTTCATTTTTCGTAACAGATTTAATGTTTAGTATAGAGCTTAGAAAAAATTCGCAGTGTGAGATAGGCAAGAAGTAAGGCATGTAGCAACATCAACACGGCAAAGGGCACTCCTTTAAAGGCAAGGAAGGGCAAAAATATTTTAAGTCAAGTGATAGCGATTGCTGTATGAGTCGTACGATTTTTGAATCAAGCACGGGCAACGCCGGGCCATGCTGCTAGTCTAGTTCACTTATATGCAAATACCCTCGGGAAAGGTATGAATCCATCTTTCCTGTTCTCAGCTATGGGTAAAATAGCAAGGAAGAAAGAAACGCCAACGTTTTAGCCAACGTGCGGATAATAAAAATAAAACATAAACATAAAAATAAAAACAGCAGAAGGAAAACTCTGAATTCAAACCAGCCTGGTGAGGCTTGGGATTTGTCATGTTGTCTTGTGGTTACACTGAATGTGGTGCCCCTACGACCTTAATGGGATCGTGAACCTCTTGCGTCTTAGTGACATTGTCGCTTTGCTTGGGGTGACATGATTAAAAAAAAACAACAGTTATACACCAGATGTGAAGGAAATGGTTAATGTTATGGTACCTACCTACATGGGAATGAATTTTTCCTCCTTTCATAAATACCAACCTGCGAGACTTCCAGGAAACGGTCCCGATGCAGTGTAACCTGACAGTTTGGACGGACACTTTTTTCTTCCCGTGTCTTTCTGGTCCCTAACAGGCCACAACAGTTAAATAACGGGGAAGACCGTGATCTTTAGTCTTGGTTACAGAATCTTTGAGAAGAACAAGTCTGTTTTGATGATACAGCCACACTCGGGCACAGAAGACGTGAAACAGACTTCCAGAAATACCATTTCTCTTCGCACTCACCAGATTTAGACCTCATTGAGCATGTATAGGACACGCTGCAGACCAGACTTCATTAAATCCCTTACAGCCACATTCAACACAACAGCTACAGACAGCCATGTTGAATGTGGCTGTAAGGGATTTAATGAAGTCTATAGTGTATATAACCACTATAGGCCAAAAGTTTTGGGACACCCTCTGGATTTACTAATGAGTAAGTTTCATGCCTTCTTTACTTTGACTAACTCAGACTAAGCTAGAATACTGAAACCATTTAACCAATTAGTTCATGGAATTTATTTTTTTAAAGAGCGGGTTACCTAAAATTTTAAATCTGCCAATCCTTAGAGTACCATTAGGCAAAAAGGTAGATTAGGCAAAAAAAGATAACATTTTAAGTAAACTTTCTATAGTAATGGGTTAATTTCGTTATTATATTATTGCGTGTGGTATCATCTTGCCAGAGAATAATTTTAAGTGCCAAATTACCAAGCCCCCTCAGGGGTCTATGAGTAAAAATGGTACGGTAGGGGAGTTATCGGGGATATCTGAGTTATTTGGAATGTTTCGTTTAGATGAAGAGGGTTTTGCGGATAATATGTGCAGTTCCGCACAATGTAATCTTTTGTAGATCTGAGATGCTGATATGTCCAGGAATTTTACTCATATGATTTTCTGTACCCAATGCCTCTATTACAACAGGGAAGAGGATGTAAATGATGATTATTATTGTTATGATTATTATTATTGAATATATGATAAAATCTTTTCGTCTGAAGTAAAATAGTAAATATTTTTGAAAAAGGCATGAAACCGTAAATTTTTATACAATTCTTCCAAATCTAAAGGGTAAACTCAAACTTTTTGCCTATCGTGTATACCTAAGCAACAACTCCAGCAGTTGTATACTCCATACAACGTCACATTGCTCCAATTAATCAAGAAGCGCGATTCATTATTAGATAGTTGTCTGTAATTTCTAGCTTTTTATTTATGCAGTTATATAGACAACTTGCACAGAAACACACACGTTTAAGTATCAGGATTTTGAAATGTGCTTCTAAAAGCTTTCTTGCTTTCAGGGTTAAATCGCACTGTATGATAAAGTTGATAGAGGGTTCCGTGCTTTTTGGCCCCCGACCAGTGAAACCCACCCCATCTGCTTAAGATAACTTACTTTTAGCAAAATGAATTTGCCTTTCCTCTTTCTTACATCGTTTCTTATTTCTTCATCTTATCACAGGACTAACCCCACCCATCTCAACTCTTGTATTCTGTCCCGTTTCCTCTGACCTCTAATCTGAAAGATATTTACCTAAATTTTGCCCAAATCGTTGAAGAGTCGTTCTAAAATTAGAAACGAATTAACTGCATTTCTTCGCATTTCGGATTTTATTTTTATGTTTATTTTTTATTTTATATGTTTATTTTCTATGTCTATTTTAAGTTTATACTTATTTTTATATTTATTTTTAGGTTTACGTTTATTTATATATTTATTTTTATGTATATTTTTATGTTTATTTTTATGCTTATGTTTAGATGTGTTTTTATGTTTATCTTGTGTTTATGTTTATGCATATTGTATATTTTTGTTTACGTTTATTTATGCTTATTTTCTTTGTTTATTTATATGTTTGCATTTATTTATATCTTTGTTTTCTTTATTTAGGCATATTTTTTATATTTTTGTTTAGGTTTATTTATATGTTTATTTTTGTTTTATTTTTATGTTTACGTTTATTTTTTATTATTCACACGTTATAATGTCGGGGTGTAACAGAATGGCTAAAACATTGGCGTTTCAACCAGGAATTCGTGGTGCAAAGTCAATTTGTAAAGGAGGTGACTTCATACTATCTATCTGGGGTGATGATACTAGTATGCAGTATTTTTTGGAAGTTGATTCAAGCTTTGGAAATTAAGTTGAGAAGATAAAACTGTTTACAAGTCGTCTATGATTGTGCCAGGCCACAAGTGATCGTGCCCGAGGGTTTGAATGTACTGTGTTTCTTTAACTACTGGTCATGTCAAATTCTGTGTTCTCTACCGAAAACTGTAAATAAGGCCTGCTTGACATAGTTGCCCCGTCCCTTTCAATAGATTCAGATATTGTATTTACATTCGGATTAATGTCATATATCTTTGTTGTTGTTATCACAAGGTTTCGGTTGTGTGTGTGTATATATATATATATATATATATATATATATATATTAAAACAAAAACATTAAAAATCGCTGCACAATCGCAATTATGTTTCAACACTACAAATGTGTCTCTTCGGGTGATGGTAAACTACTGGCGAGTCACTACTTTTCCATCGCCCGAGGAGACACATTTATAACGTTGAAACTTAATTATAATAAAAAAAATTTTTTAATATTCTTTTTCTTTAATATCCTTAAATAAATAATATTTAGGTCTACTTTGTATTGAGCCCGATCTTAAATTAAATGTTACGGACAGTGGAATGATATTCCATTTGTTCTCATTTTACCTGGAGATTATATATATATATATATATATATATATATATATATATATATACCGAAAACGTGAGCCTGTTTTATTTTATTGGATATTGGATTTATTTATATATATATATATATATATATATATATATATATATATATATATGAAAAAATGTACCTGTTTTATTTTATTGTTTCTTTTCCAATTTTGAAACAAGCTGTTGCACATTCAAATAAAAATTATGGATAAACTGCCCAAAATTCATGTTTTTATTCTGTTTTTGTTCAAGGAGTGAATGTTGCTACGATGATAGGCAAAGTTTTTCTCGGCTTCATCCTCACATTTTTAGAACATGTTGCAGGCCGGTGTATATGTTGAGAGATAAACACGTGTGTCTTCTCAAATACCCACAATAAAGATGGAAGACTCGGGATCTGAGTCCATGTAAAGAAATGAAAAGAAACGACCAGAATGAATATATATATGAACAAACAAATGATAATGTATTAACAATAAAGGGTTACTAGTGACAAAGACAAAGATGTGTGTGTCAAATGAATGTGAAAACCTAATTGTCCAAAATATTTATAATGAGTGAATGTGTGTACGTACGCGTGTGTGCATGTATGTTCATGCGTTTCCCAAAGGGAAGCGCGTTCTCCGCGAGAGGTTATATGTTGACGAATAAGCGGATAAGGTGAAAAGAGTGCGAGAAAAATATCGCAGAACTAGCAGCATGGCCCGGCGTTGCCCGTGTTTGATTCAAAAATCGTACGACTCATACAGCAATCGCTATCACTTGACTTAAAATATTTTTGCCCTTCCTTGCCTTTAAAGGAGTGCCCTTTGCCGTGCTGATGCTGCTACATGCCTTACTTCTTGCCTATCTCACACTGCGAATTTTTTCTAAGCTCTATACTAAACATTAAATCTGTTACGAAAAAAGAACTAAAGAAAAATATGAACACAAAACGATCAGTTTTAAAAAAAGGACTCGTAACTGGAAAAACCGAAAGAAAAAAGAATGTTAACAACAAATACTTTTTCACACCCAACCCAGTTCTGCGGAATCAGAATCAACGTTGAGTTTAAGCAAGCGAATGAGCCAATTGGAGAAAAGTGCCATGCAGATTTAAATTTTTCCCACTTGTGACGAATGCAGCTATCGATTTTTTTGCATGCTAGCATTCTAGTGAACATTCGTGTCCGTCAGTTGTTGGCTCTCACGCTGGCCAATAGAATCTTCCTGCCTATTCGTGGAAGCCAGTTATAGGCTCTCACTCTGGCCAGTACAAAATGTCCGTAAACTACATGAAAACTGCCGTAGAAGCATGAAAAAATCGATTATTTCCACTATCAATGGGAGTTGGGAAATGCAAAGTCGGTCTTGGCCTTCCTGCTAACTTGGAGCATGTGCATGTAAATTTTGTTGCAAATCCGTCGAAAATTGCGGCCGTGCATTCGTTACACACACACACGCACGCACGCACGCACACACATCCTGCCTTTTATAGATAGAGATATTTATGTCTCCTAGGAGCAATTTCGAAAATTAGGAGGAGGTAACCCGACAAAAAGCAAATTTCAAATTTAATTCAAATATACGCGTTAAGTCATCGGTTTCACAGTGCTCGACCGCACTGAAAAAGAATGTATTAAATATTTTATGTACATTTTAAATTAGTCACTCGAGATGAAAATATTATCACACACACACACATACGCGCAAACGAGTACACATAATCACCCGAATCCCGCATACACATAAACTAGAATTATGATACACGTATACATGAATTATACACAGAAATGCTATTTGACAGGACAAATACATGTGAGTTCTGCTTAACTAATGAAAAACAAACAATACAAAAATAAAAATACCAGAATTTTCTTTTCCTATCCATATCTCGTTTTCCGATGAAGCTTTAATAAAAGTGAAACATGTTAAATTTATAAACGTTTCATTGTAGTTCCTTATCCTATCATTCTATGTAATTCCAATCCATATTTGATCTCTATTTGATCCAAATTCATATATGCCAATAGTTTCACAGAGTTCGATCTCACTGAAAAAGAATGTATGAAATATTTTGAAACATTGTAAGCATATTAAATATTTTATGTGCATCTTAAATTCAAATCCATATTCGATCTATACTTGGTCCCAATTCATGTGTGTGTAAAACTTACCCGAATTCAACGTATTTTAAGACCAGAAGCAAAGAGTGCTCAATAGATGACTTTTGCAACAAGTGCCTTGAATATTTACTGATTCTTTGAATATATATCTCTAAAGAAGCAACGGATTTGTTTTTAGCCGATATTATTATTAGTTCAAACATTATTAAAGTGGATATTCGTATTTGAAATGGACGCCT
This sequence comes from Acanthosepion pharaonis, assembly GCA_903632075.3. Taxonomy (NCBI): domain Eukaryota; kingdom Metazoa; phylum Mollusca; class Cephalopoda; order Sepiida; family Sepiidae; genus Acanthosepion; species Acanthosepion pharaonis. The sequence continues at coordinate 336,769 of CAHIKZ030001700.1, forward strand.
CATTTTTATTTTTATTTTAAGCAATACGTAATATGTTTATAGTCATGCGCATTCGAGAATCCTAACAAAGAAAATGCGCTCTCCGGGAAGGCTCGAACCTGCGCATCCCCGCCTCCTTTGTAGGAGAAACCATCGTATGATCCGGTGTGCTTTACCGCTTGGCTACAGAAAGAGTCACAGTCCAGCAAGGTCCTATTTTACCCTTTTATGGAAAGCACACTTACTCATTCAGATATTTTTTTCGGAAGCCCATATCTGCTCAGTTTCGTATCCGAAACGTAAACAAAGCAATTTTTAAAGAATCAAAGGATTTATTTTTAATCCGACATTCTATCTAAATTTATGTATTATATTTACCAGAAAAGTTGAAAATAATATTTTTACCACACCGCCCCTCCACACACACACACAACCACACACATACACCCCGGGCAGTACCTTTATTTCGGAAGGGGGCTGGGGTCATTACACGGCGCTTGAGGTGTCCCCAAAAAGGAGAAGTACCGAGGGGGCTTGAGTAATTTTTCTACGGTATTGTCGGTAAACCCACTTTAAATCTCGACCTTGCGTGACATTCAGTTGCGATATAGGCGCACTGAAAAGCCCTTATACATACATACACACACACACAAAATATATATATATATATATATATATATATATATATATATGTATGATTGGTGTATAAGAATGAAAAAAAAAAATGGCTATTTTTATAGTGATTTTATAACATATTTATGTTGTAATTTTTAAATAAATAATTATATATATATATATATATATATATGAAGAAAAATTTGGAAAAAACAAACAAAAATCCTTAAATGCAATTATGTTATTTAAAATGAATGAAATATCGACGTCTGACGTTTCGGTTTAATAAACCTTTTTCAAGACAATATTCATTAAAATACAATTCAGTTCAATTTGACAAAGACGATGGACATAAAAAACATTGCATTTAAATTTTTTTTTTTTTTTCCAAATTTTCTTCATTTTCGGAATATTTTTACATTTTTACATATATATATATATATATATATATATATATATATATATATATATATATAAAAAATTTTAAATGTTTATCTTTAAATTCTTTCTTTATACCCATGCAGTTTTTTTTATATTTATATATATATATATATATATATATATATATATATATATATATATATATATATATATATAATATTCTCTCTTTCTCTCTGTAGATATGTGTGTTAATATTGTGTAGGCACCATACAAAAATTGAATGGAAAAAATGTTGAACGTTTTAATTAAGTGTCCTATTTATTCCATTGTTAATGTGTAAAACATTCAATTCGACCGACACGTGATGCCAGTTCTTTAAAATTAGGATAATTGGCAGAGGGTAGTTTGAGGAGGGAAGGGGGGCGAGACTTGGCATTTGTTAATTGTTTGGTCAGGTATTCCATCATTCAAATCCCAGAATATCAAAGAAATATATAGAAATTGGTCGCATTCTGTCCTCTCCACCCTCCAGTCGTTCAAAGGACTCCGATGAAAAAACTTTCACATTCCTTGGCGTTTCTAGGCGTTTTTAACGATTTTTAAATTTATATAAAAGTAAATAAATAAATGTAATTTATTTGTGGGGGCGTGATAGATAGTCAAAAGATACAGTTTTGCTACCCAACCAATTTGAGTGAAATTTTGTAGACAGAACCCTTTTAGGAACCGTTGGTGGATGTGCTAAGCACGAAGTCACAAGTCATCGTGGCCGAGGGTGTGAACGTGCTGGTCTTCTTCAAACTGTTGATCACGCCAGATAACGCACTCTCTCTCGGAAACTGTAACTAAGGTCCGCTCAGCATAGTTGCAGTATAAACCACGGGTGGGAACTGTGGATGTTTAAAAAGCACAAATGTGCCTAAGCAGCTCTCTACAACAGGGACTGTTTAGGCGCCCTAGTAGACGTGCATCATCGGATACGATTGGCTAGTCATTATCTATCTATCTATCTATCTATCTATCTATCTATCTATCTATATATATATATATATATATATATATATATATTTAGTTGGATAGATGTGAGTTTATGACCCTGGGTTTCATTCTTTAGCGATCGTCATGAAAACCCAGGGTCACAAAATGTCCATTCTATCAATCAAATTTAATTTTTTTCTATCTCTGATATTGAGCGCTTTCTAATAAGTAATTGTATATATAGTATATAAATAATTATACATATATATATTTATTTATATTTATATACACTTTGCATTTTATATATATATATATATATATATATATATATATATATATATATATATATATATATATATATATTTTAAGGTTTGCTATATTTACGGGATAGTTTGCTCAATATCAGAGATAGAGCGTATGTAAATATAAATAAAAATTTTTACATTAAATCAACACTCAGAGGCGACAGACTATTTCATCACTAAGCACAATGATTGCGTTTACCATGAAATAGTCTGTCGCCTTTTTTTTTTTTTTAAATACACACACACACACACACACACACACACATATATATATATATATATATATATATATATATATATATATATATATATAGTGAAATTATATTTATTTTAAATATAATATAAAATAAAATATTAAGCTCCGTTTATTTTAAATATAAAGCATAAATTTCGCCTATCTTTAATACAGAATATTTTATATTTATTTTGAATTTAATATATTTTAATACTAAATATTATATATATATATATATATATATATATATATATATATATATATATATATATATATATATATATATATATATTAATAGTTTTAGTTCCGTGTATTTTTATAATTTTTTAAAAAATATGTCAATAATCTGCGTTTATTTGTAATATTTAATATAAAATATAAATCCTGACTTTAAATAAAAGTTAGTATTTTTTGTAAAGTTTTAGGTTCGTCTTTTTTAATATATTTTTTAATAAATACCATTAATCCCTATTTATTTAAAAAATAAAATAAAATATTAATCCTCGTTTATTTTAAATATAAAATATAAATCCCGTCTATTTTAAATACAATATATATATTTAAAAAAAACGTAATTCCTGTATAATGCAGGGTGTCCATAAAGTTCATGTGCACTTTAAAATTTATAACTTTATTTGTATTTGCGATAGAAATAATCTGTAAAAAATGTTATAAAGTTTAATGTACCTAGTTTTAAGTATAGCTAAAATAACTAATGTGAATTCAGGCATTAAAGTAAAATAGTTGGCAAATATTTTCCGTGAACTGCAAAATCATATTACCCTTTGTATTGCTAATGATGGAAGACATGTGGAAAGTTAAATAAAATTTCAATAAAACTTTAAAAAATATAGATTTACTTCTTTCTAATCCTTTTTACAAATTATTTCTATCGCAAATACAAATAAAGTTATAAATGTTTTAAAGTGCACACGAACTTTATGGACACCCTGTAGATGGACTGCGCCAGCATTGCGTTAACCAGATATTTTTTATTAAAATTTAAATTATGTAACAGTGAGTTTTAACTCAGCACTTGAAGATTGCATTGTGCATGAAAATCTGAGTCGTGCTCCCAATGAGGGATAATATGCGTATTCATTAATATATACTTAATAACTTTTTTTACATTATTCGGACTATTGTCCTCATCTTTGTCGCCATATTTATTACAACGTTTCGGCCGTTGTACGCTCCGGCCTTCTTCAGGTGTTTGGAATGTTGAACTTAACCCTTAACCGGGTACTGAACTCACACTCTTTGGGTCCTGTCACTGGATCTAACCAACGCCTTTATCCAGTTAAGGCAGTGGAGAACTTTCAGAGGGAAATTAACAGGAGATAACTGATAACTGACATCCATTAAACATGGCACGTGGAAGTAGAACAGTCTACCCCAGTGAGCGAAATAAAGGGTTAAGTTCGACATTCCAACCACCTGAAGAAGGCCGGAGTCTACAACGGCTGAAACGTTGTAATAAATATGGCGACAAAGATGAGGACAACATTCCAAATAATGTAAACAATGTACATAATACCTCATCTCAGAAATATAGACAGATACTTAATAACTTTGTTAGATTACATCGAACATTATTTTATTAGCACTAGTCATCTAAGTGCGATATCTTATATTCATATTTCTCTCTTTATATATATATATATGTGTATAATATACATAATAATATATACATAATAATAATATATACACTATATATATGTGTATGTATGTATGTATGTGTGTGCGTGCGTGCGTGTGTAAAAACTAACCCCGCCCCATGTCAGCCATATTTAAATTATTTTTCAATGACATTTTTCTGCATTAATAATGTAGGACTTTTATCAATTCAATTAACTCAATCGTTGCATGTAAGAAAAGAATTTTGCTTTTTAAATTATTAAATGTAAATATATGCACAAAAAGCTTTAACAAGACCCATACCGTCAAAAATGACGACCATATTTAAATTATTTTGTAATTGCATTTTCTGCATGAATAATCACGGATTTTTTGTCGATACAATTAACCTCATTATTACATGTAATAAAGAATTCTGTTTTTTAAATTATTAAAAATAAAAGTATCAACCGTTACCACTAGAGAAATAAAAAGCAAAGCATTAACATTTAACAACCTGGTTTTCTTTGCTTACTAATGAAATATTGCTTTGTTATGGTAAGACGAGGCCAGTCCACTTATTAGCATCAAGCAATATCTCCTATCGTTATAATGGAATATCTCATTAATATGAAGGCGTTCTATTCAGTTTGTGGCCTGTAATGGAATAGCGAAAGGAAAACCAAAGGTAGGAAGAATTTTAACAAAAAATTATTTGTTCAACGGATGATATTTAGACCGCAATCGAGTTTAACACGCCTCACTAGCTTCTTAACCTTTCTCAACCTTTAGAATAGACATCGAACTTTATCGGCACCTCAACTAAGAAACACTTTCCCGAACTCCGCTCGATACTGTCGAAGTTAGCTCCTCCTTAATTCCCTAATTGTCACTAGGTGTCATTCTCCCTATACTATAAATACTGGTAGACTTCTTGCCTCGTTCTCGTTCTCTTTCTCTTTTTTCTTCATTTCAGCAACTACAATGTAAACTCTTAGAAGATCCGCGTTTTCCCATTTGTGGGAGACGCCATAAGCATTACACACATACACGTACGTACGAACATTCACCAAAGAACAAACACAAATATTCACACAAACACAATGTTAACTGTCTATGTGCTTTGTAATTTGTTGTTTAATACATATATTTGTTGATATATATATCGGTCTTGTTTGTTTGTTTTCTTTACATCTTCAGTTGGACTTAATTCGAGTCCGGCATGTTATGTTAGTGGACCTTTCTAGCAGGAAATAAACGCACGTGTTCCTACTTCAACAACACTCAAACCCACACGGTCCTCTACAATACCACTGAATACCCAATGGATTTGGCGCCATTGGACATGGTGATATTTACGATGAAAAACATTTAAAGATAAAATGACATTTTTAAAAGTTTAGTTATTAACTTTATATAACATAATATTTACCGTTTTATTATCCTATGTTTTACTATCTTTCCGGCAACTTATATATATATAATATATATAAGTGATAAAAATTTTGGGGGTGGGGATTTGAATTATCATTCAACGTAATTCATCGAGTCTAGAAGAATTCTCAACAGAATGCAGAAAGCACTGGACGGCCGTTTCGTCCTATTTGAGTCTCCTCAGCATCCACCACCGAGAATCGAAACCGGACCGTTATGATACAGCACTAGGCCAACGGGTCTCGGTGACAAAAAAAAAATGACTAGACACAATATAGCGCAGCTACTCACTAAATTCCGGTGGTGATACTCATCCAAGTATACATAACCCAATGAGCAACGCCTTCTTTCAATAAGCCACTCCATCTAGAGCATTAGAAGCTGGATCAAGAAGGGATATATAAGTGATAGAAGTTTGGACGGCCGTTTCGTCCTATTTGGGTCTCCTCGTATATATAAACATGATAAAAATATAGTTTTGAGGTATGTTATATCTATGGTTAAAAATGCCCAATATCAGGGATATAGCGTGTATATATACAAAAATGGACATTGAGGTTTGTGATAAGTACGAAATAATAATAACTCCTTTTACCAACTCCCTTCAAATTCACGAGTCTAGGTGAAATTTTATTTGGGTGAATGAAAACTTTGAGTTCAGATTGATCGGGGAGCTGAAGAAAAAGACAAAACAATTTCGTGAGCCTATGAGAAATTTTCTTTGAACCAATGAAAACGTTGTTTTACAGGAATTAGCCGTTGAGTCTAGAAAAAAAGAAAAAGAAAATAGCGATCCAATACAAAATCTTTTTTTTTATATATTATAAATAAGAAAAAAATCAAATCAACAAGAGAGTTCCAAGTCATTTGAAAAGTTTCATATCTGTCCAGCGTTCAGATTTTCGCCAGTGTCAAATTACTAGCTAACTATATTATTGGCCTTAACTAAGCACTTCGCACTTTGAAAAACTTTATTTCAACTATCCAAGAAAACTAAGTATTTCAAACTATCTCTCTTTGTCTACTTTTGAACGTATGCAACCGTATATCCCTTCTGGGAAGAACGAACTCTCTTACCTTTCTTTTAAACATTTTTGATTATTATTATATGTCAGATCATTTAATCTCTGTTGTATGAACATTTCCTCTTCATGGCAATTTGTTGTAACTACGGACTTTAAAAATTTGTGATTTATTTTCCTGAAACAAGCTACTGACACAACTTCATGCGCGTAAATTCGTAAATAAATTCTTTGTTTTGTTAAAAAATAACCCGCATGCTTTCTCGTCATCACCATCCATCATTAATGTTCTTGACGTGGGTAAGCCAACTGTCCATTTTATCCTAGAAAATCTCACACAACTATAGGTTAACACCGAGTGGCGACAATCTAATTTTATGCTTGAACGCAAGCTTCAGGCCATGTGCATTACGTAGTAGCTCGACTATTTATATATGCTAGCCAATGCGATATTATAGATCCCAGTGTAAGATTTATTGTTATCCTAACGGTTTTTTTTTTTATAGGTGGGAGCTTTTATATTTTAAAGTATTCTAAAGGTTACTGAGTAGATAAATATATGGGCCAGAAATATGGTTATTTTACAGCGATTGTGTAGGGTTATTTGTTAACATTTAGCTTATTATTTTTTATTGATTGCTTAGGATATTTTGTATTTATGCATTAATTCACTGTTTATTATTAAAACTCTTCTATAAAAATGTTTTCATGATTAACTTATTCTTCGAAGTTCCTTTCTTAGGGTTATTCTAGCCCTTTCTTCCTTCCTCCTTCAAGCTAAGGTATTAGTATATTACGGAAACACAAATGCTTATTGTGGAACTTGAAGAGCGAAGAAGACCGAAATATTTCCTCTCTATTTCCAAGCACGATCAATGTTAAAGTGTTAGTATATCATGGATATACTAATACCTAATGTGGACCTTGGAGAGTGAAGAAGACTAGTATACTTTCATTCACTTTCCAAGCACCCCATTAAAAGTAAATACATGCTTAGAATACCAAAAGAGAAGTGAGTACCACATATCACGGATATACTAATGCCTATAGTGGACCTTGGAGAGTGGAGAAGAGCAACATATTTCCTCTCTCTTTCCAAACACCACACTTCCATTCATCCAGAGATTTTTACCTACCATAACAAACAAATTACTTCAGCTGTTTTGCCGTTTTCGAGGACGTTCATTTTATTTTTTCATTAAGAATTATTCTGCAAAGAGGGGAATAAATAGTAATCCGTGGTTGCAATGCCTGGTGAATATAACAGAGGAGCTGAAGCAATTTTTACCTGTTTCCAGAAGAAACGTACAGTCTGAGATTGAGAGTGTTCATATAACTTTCTGTCTTCTTCTCCAATATGTATGCATTTCGTTTGAACGGTTATATGGCACTTAATAGCCAATAAGCGGAGCCCTACTTTGACAGAGTTTTTGTAAGCGTTCCATAAATATTTCTTCGTGCGCCAAATGTTCTCTTATGAATGTAGAAAGTGCCTCAAGTCCTTTTGAGATATTTCTGGAAAAAAGAAACGAAAACTGGAAAAGAAAGCCACGCCAAAGTGAGATCAAAACTTATCATCTATTTGAAAACATGTCCTTTCAACCTGGCAGGGAATCTAGAAGAGTCGTTGAACTTCCGTTTGATCGCCCTTTCTTGATCGGTGACAGTTTATTCCTTTCGTTGTATATTTTTAAGTGCCGAGTTATAAGTCCACTGCAACACACGAAGCCACGCTTTCTTTCCAAGTAAACAATTCGGTATAGGTGGCTTAGATTTCAAGTTTATTTTGCGTATAAGACTCACCTATTTAAATTTAATCTTCCAGTATTATGGAGTGTGGCTAGTTACAAGTACTGGTAGTCTATGGTATCTGGGTTAACATTAGCCTAGCAGATCCCTCAACTTTGCATATAAACCTACCCTATTTACATTTAATCTTCCAGTATTATGGAATGAGGCTAGCTACAAGTACTGGTAGTCTATGGCATCTCGGTAAACATTACCCTACCAGATCCCTCGACTTTGCATATAAACCTCCCCTATTTACATTTAATATTCCAGTATTATGGAATGAGGCTAGCTACAAGTACTGGTAGTCTATGGCATCTGGGTAAACATTAGCCTACCAGATCCCTCAACTTTGCATATAAACCTCCCTTATTTACATTTAATCTTCCAGTATTATGGAATGAGGCTAGCTACAAGTACTGGTAGTCTATGGCATCTGGCTAAACATTAGTCTACCAGATGCCTCAACTTTGCATATAAACCTCCCCTATTTACATTTAATATTCCAGTATTATGGAGTGAGGCTAGCTACAAGTACTGGTAGTCTATGGCATCTGGGTAAACATTAGCCTAGCAGATCCCTCAACTTTTCATATAAACCTCCCTTATTTACATTTAATATTCCAGTATTATAGAATGAGGCTAGCTACAAGTACTGGTAGTCTATGGCATCTGGCTAAACATTAGCCTACCATATCCCTCAACTTTGCATATAAACCTCCCTTATTTACATTTAATATTCCAGTATTATAGAATGAGGCTAGCTACAAGTACTGGTAGTCTATGGCATCTGGCTAAACATTAGCCTACCAGATCCCTCAACTTTGCATTTGCTTTTGGGATATTTTTTGAGATTTTTTCTTGAAGGGTGGATGTAAAGCATGTCATTAAATGTAGTAGTAGTAATAGTAGTAGTTGCACAAGTAGTAATATTAGCAGAAAACAAACTTGACAAAATATTAACAAAACTCTTACAAACTTGAAAGGAATGAAAATCAAAGCCTCATTTAAAAAAGTACTTCACTTAGTCTCCGTATGGTTTTGTGATACAATATATATATATATATATATATATATATATATATATATATATATATATATATATATATTACCGGGCTCTACCCTTTGTGAATTCTATAAGGCTGACGATAGTTTGTCGTGTGAGGTGTATCTTATCGAGTTAGTTTATTTAAGGTGTTGAACGATGAATAAATTACAGAAAAACAGCATCGGCTGCGTCTAAAAATGGTTCCCAAGAGTATGAGATGTGAAGAGGAAATGGGTGAAAGGTGCTAATTGCAAGGTTAATTATATCAGTCAGTCTCTCTCTCTCTCTCTTTACTCTTTCTTCATCTATCATTCTTCCACTCCCTTTCTTTTCCCTCACTTTTTCTTTCTCTTTTTTCCTTTCACAATTTATTTCTCAATTTCTATCTTCTTCCTTCTTTCTTTTATTTTTCATTCTTTTTCTTCTTACTTTCTCTCTTCTTATCTCTTTCTTTCTTTCTTTTTTCTACGCCTTTCTTTCTGTCTTTATTTCCATGAGTTTCTTTTTATATGCCTTTCTTTCTTTTTTCTTTTTACGCCTTTCTTTTCTTTTTTCTTTCTATGACTTTCTTTCTTTTCTGACTTCTATTTTTCTATGACTTTCTTTCTTTTCTGACTTCCATTTTTCTATGACTTTCTTTCTTTTCTGACTTCCATTTTTCTATGACTTTCTTTTTTTCTTTCTTTGTATTTCTTTCTTTTTTATGTCCTTTTTGTCTATGACTTCCTTTAATTTTTTCTTCCTTTCTTTGCCTTTCTTTTACTCTATGCCTTTTTTGTCTATGATTTTCTTCCTTTTTTTTCTTTCTTTCTTTGCTTTTCTTTTTATACGCTTTTCTTTATTTATTTCTATACCTTTCTTTTATATGCCTTTCTTTTTTTTCTTTCTACGCCTTTCTTTTTTTTCTTTCTACGCCTTTTTTTTTTTTTCTATAACTTTCTTTTTTCTTTCTTTCTTTTTTCTATGACTTTCTTTTTTTTCTATGGCTTTCTTTCTTTTTTCTTTCTTTCTTTGTCTTTCTTTTTTTCTATGGCTTTTTTTTCTATCTATGGCTTTCTTTTTTTTTTCTTTCTTTCTTTGCCTTTCTTTTTTATACGCCTTTCTTTCTTTCTTTCTTTCTTTCTTTGACAGTTCACTATCACTAAATATATCAGTGTTTGGTTATGAATATTTATTCAGCTTAACTTCCGCAGTTCAAGGCATCTCATTTCAGTCATCTGATAAAGAAGGAGACAGACAAACAGGTAGACAGACAGTGAGAAAGATGGGTGGAGTATGTAATGATAAATATGTTAACATATTTGCCTCATGTGCTGGTATAATAACTGTTATTGGCGTGGAAAGTGGATTCCGGGAGCTGGGTTCAATTCCAGACGAGTCTGTTGTGTTTACTTTCGCACAAATACCCTTGGAAAAGACAGAATCCATCTCTTTTCCCCCTAGACATGGGTTAAACAGTATGATATAATGAGCTATCTTAAGTGGCAAGAAGTTTAAAAAACGGAAAACTCGGAATATCAAAATTAGAGAAGGCAACGGTAAAACACTCTACCATATTTCGCAAGACATATTTCATGACAATAAAAAGAAAATATCTGTGGAACGGTATCATCGTCTATGAAGGGACTCCTTCTTCTTCTTCTTCTTCTTTGTACCGTTTACCTTCAGAACGTGGGTGAACATGGCTCTCCACAACTTCCTGTCTTTTGTGGCTCTTACTGAGATTTGCCTTTACTTGTCACCTCTCCTAATCCCTATTCTGTCAACCAATTACACAACCTCGTTCGGTAGGTTATTCGCTGGTTTCATCTGTCCCTTTTGCCTTCAATATGCCCTGTGGGTGTCAAATTCTCCAAGCCCTCTTTCCTCATTATGTGCCCTAGAATTTTCAGTTGCCGTTTTCTGGTTCTAAGTATGTGATCTTGTTTCCGTTTCCGCTAAAACTCCCTCGTTACTCACATGTTCAGTCCATGGAATTCTCAGCATCCTTTGTAGAACGACATTTCTATTGGGACAAGTCTATTCTTCATTTGTGAGGTTATTGTCTAGTATCCATTGCCATATACAGATGTATGTAGAAGGATCGATATTACAGAACAGAACAGTATTATTTTCTTTGTTTCTAACGGAAGACCTATTCAACATATACAGCGAGGCAGTTCTGAGGGTATTAGAAATCTTAGCAAGATTCATTATTGACGTTCATAGTCTTAACAACATAAGATAGGTAGATGACAGAGTGCTGATGGCAGATACAGAAAGAAATACAAGAACTCCTTCAAAATGTAGTGAAGGAAAGCGGGAAGAAAGGATTAAACATCAACTGTAAGAAGACAGAATGCATGGTTGTTAGCAAAAGGGACAGCCCAACGTGCAAATTACAAATTGGAGATACCAAAATCAAATAAATACAATAATTTAAATATCAGAAATGTATATTAACAGAGGACGGATGGCACTGAAATCTGAAGACGCATTGCGATAGCGAAAGACGCCTTTCAAATGCCATGCAAAGTATTAAGAATTTTTTTAAGCATTTCACCCCAAGTAAGGCGAGAATGCCACTAGCACACAGGGGGTTACAGAGTGTGAAAGTGAGGGAAAAACTGTGTATAGAGGGGATTGAAAAAAATGATAAAAGATGAATGGGGTTCAAGTCAACAGAAGATGGCGATTGACGTTGCAGTTAAATTTTTGAAGATTGCTGTTATCAGGGAAGTAAGTCAGTAAGAGGAAGAAAGTTCTACTGTTGGGAAGCGCGAGTAAACGACCTGCTGGGGTAGGAGTGGCGGTTGCATTTAACTATTTCAACAGTAAAAGGATGGGACCTAGATGCCAATCTAGTAGCACGCTTAGAAAAATTTCGTTAGGAACAAAGAAAAGAGCACTGAACTGTTACGTATTATCAGTCCTCGTATATGGCAGTGAATGCTGAACGATCTCCTTATATATGAAGAAGTGACTTGAAGCAACAGAAATGTGGTTCTACAGAAAGATGCTGAGAATACCATGGGCCAAACGTGTGAGCAACAACGAAGTTCTAGAGACAATGGAAACAAAAAGGACACTTAATATCATGAAGAAACAGGTGAAATTTCTAGGGCGCATAATGAGGAAAATTTGATACTCACCAGAAAGACAGATCGAAGAGATAGAGATAAACAACGCATAACCTACCTGGCGAGTTTGGGTGAATGGATGGCAGAGTTAGGATTTGGGGGAGATGACGAAAAGACGCAATTTATTGAGAGCTACAAAGGACAGAAAGTGGTAGAGAGCCATGATAGCCAACGCACTGAATGGAAACGGGACATAGAAGAATACTTTGCTTATCTTTTGGAAAGCATTTTTCACTATTCCAATGCATATTCTGAGGTCTGTTAAAACACTTCCGAGATATTTAAATGTTTGTCTTTGCTTCATTTTAGTGTCTCCAATTTGGAGTTAACACATTGGGCTGCCCCTTTTACTAACAACCATAAATTGTGTCTTCTTATATTGATCTTTAGTCCTTCCTTATTGCTTTTCTTTGCTAGTCTTTCTTTACTACCCGCAGTAAGAGACACGGTATTAAAAACCTGCCTTACAACGTTCATATCTATAGATAGATAGATAGATAGATAGATAGATAGATAGATAGATAGGGGGAAAGAGAGAGTGAGAGAGATGGACAAAGAAAAAAACAGTCTGTGATACATATAAATGGAGATAGATAGACAGATAGATAGATAGATAGATAGATAGATAGATAGATAGATAGGAAGAAAGAGAGAGAGATATGAACAGACTAAGATAGAAAAATCAGTCTGAGATACAAATAAATAGACAGATATGAAGAGACTGTGATAGATAGTGAGAGAAAGAGAGGTCGAAAGAGAGAGCGTGAGAAAGATGAACAGACTAAGAAAGATAGAAAAAAATCAGCCTGAGATACATATAAATGAACAGATAGATTGTGGGATCGATAAAAAAATAAAAAAAAGAAATAGAATTAAATTGGATATTGACTATATACCTAAACATATATTTAAAAAAAATTTAAAGTTTAAAATTTAAGCACCCCATCTCCTTCGTGCGTGTGTGTAATCAAATCAACGGAAACATAATTTTATTTCGATAAAATCCTAAAGGACGAAACGCGTCACTAGTAAATTTTTTCCACTTTGTCATTTTGTTCTAGTATATGAAAATGTATATATCATTTTTTTTCATTATATTTATATATATATATATATATATATATATATATATATATATATATATATGATAAATTCGAATGTTAGTATGTCACTCTGTCACACTTGTTCAACTTTACTCCCAGAGGCCGTAGTCCAATATATCATACTATTTGGGAATCAAGCCGACTCCATGAACAAATTAAAAACATTCCGACCCGGATCCGGACCTGCAATCCTGAAATTTTGGATTTCCAAGTTTTCATTACTGCGATTGTTTTCGGATTCCGCTATCTTGGCTTCTACTGATAAAACAATTAAAGGGACACAACTCTCTAACTTTCAATAGCTCATGTTCAAATGAAAAAATTACTGTTCTCAAATTAGTGTTTCAAAGTAAAATTGTATGTTTTCAACTTTACCCCCAGAGGCCGTACCATACCATTTTGGAATCAGGTCGACTCCGCAAGCAAATTAAAACATTCCAGGTTGGATCCGGACCTGAAATCCCGAAATTTTGGATTCCAAGGTTTTCATTATTGCGATTGTTTTCGACGAGTTTTTACGCGGTATTTTGCGACGAATTTTTTTTGTATGATAACAATTTTTAAAACTTGGAAAAAAATTGGGAATAATCAAAATTAATTGTCAAATACAGCAAAAGTCTCCCATGAAATAAAAATGGGTTTTTAATGAAAATGAGGACCTACGTACATCGAATTATCATTAAATTAAGTGGCGACAGAAGAAATACCATTAAACTTTTAAAAGGTAATCTTAAATATTAATTCAATACTTAAATGCAGCGATCAATTTTGAGTTATTCTGTAGTTTATTGTTGCTTATCGCATCTACTTCTCCCTACCTACTGAAGGTCCAACCAAGAGCCTGCAGGAGCTAACTTAAATGCCGCTCGATAAGACTTCTGATTCCCAATACACCACTTTGGTCCTTACTTGGTTTAGATAAAGTCGGAGAGACCCGATCCGATCAGTCGGCTGGTCATGACAAGCCCTAGCCTATAACTATATCAATTTATAGAGTTCTTTATAACTAAATACAATACCCCGAAATATACACCGGGATAAAATACCATCTCTATCCAATTTATAGGCGTTAGAAGACGATGGCTGAGGGTCAATCGGTTCGAAAAGATCTAAATTTAGACGTGGCTGTGAATATGCTAGTGTATACATTTATTTGGGAAGTGTAACATGGTTTAACGTCTGCTCAGAGTCTCTCTCGAATACGGGTATACTGGTTTGCGTAGCACTGAACTTTCAAGACGACTGGATTTCCCTCTTGACACGTTTTAATGTCGGGCTCTGAGCCGGGTGGAGAGTACAGGTAGTGAATCTTAATACACAGAAATTATGAATAATCAAAATACGAAGCCCAAGAGATGTCTTTCAGACCCTGATTGTGAAAAGGAAGTTAATATGGAATTTCCTAGATTTTTTGTGCTCATGTCCTTAGAAGAAACTCCGCTGGCAAAACTTTTCCCCTTTCTTGATTGAAAAGGTACTATCCAGTAGGATTAATCCTAAAACAGTTAGAAAGTTGAGAGATGGCAATTTGCTGGTTGGGGTGGAAGATAGGAAACACGAAGAAAATATAATAGACATGAACACATTTCATAATATCAAAATTAAAACCTTTCCTCATGCAAGACTGAATACTTCTAGGTGAGTCATTAGAAGTAAAAATTTGTCTCTGGCCACACCTGAGGAAATTACATCTACCTTAGGAAGCCAAGGGGTTAGCGGTTACCATAGAATCTCAATTAAAAGAAAAAGGGGGGAAACAATTATAACTGGCACATATATCCTTACTTTTGGCAAACCTGAAAACCCACCCAAATAAAAATAAGGAACTATATATCCCTGCTCCACTAAGATGCTTTAGTTACTAAAAATTTGGACATTATAGGGATAGCTGCATGAGCCGCCCGACAAGTGGAAAATCTGACCAAAGACATTCAGACCATACCGAGGAAGAATGTCCGGATGAAACACGATGTCCTAACTGCCAGGAAAGCCATCTAGCAGACTCAAGAACATGCGATTTCTGGAAAAAGGGAAATCGTTGAGGTAAAATGTAAAAGAAACATCTCATTTTTAGAAGCAAGTGGCAGAAGGTTACATGAAAGGCTCTTCCTACGTAAAAATAACAAAAAATAAGACTACAAATAATGTTGGTCAGTCTGACAAATACAGAGCCCTCACTGAGAAGCTTATACACTTGGGAGCAAATGATTGGCCCAAATTTCAAACATACCTAAAAAGTCTATATTCCAAGGAAATGGTGTAGGGTGAACATCTCATTTTCAGAAGCAAGGCAAGTGGTAGAAATGAGCCAGTGCCATACCATCTGTCCACTTCCATTTTGCAGTCCAGATCCTTTGCTGGTGGTTGAATTCCACAAAAAAGTCAGGTTGGTCAATATGAATCACTGCACATGTTGGTGTTTCTTTGCTGCAGAACCAAACAGATCTAGTCTGCATGATATGGATGCCACCTAATGCAGTTATCGCATCTATTCCGACAGGTAAGTCAAAATCTAGAGGTTTGTCACGCACCACAAAGACATCAACTTTGGCCGAGTTGTCACTGTCTGTGCAGATATTAACAGTCCTGACACCACAGCACACCCACATTTTGCCACCAACCGTTTCCACATCTATGCACTTTTCAGTTCACAACTGCCATCACTCTGCACTAACCCCCCAAAAAATAAAAATTGGGTATAATATTGAGCTAGTGGAACAATATGTCCCTGCTCTCACTAACATGCTTTAGGTGCCAAAAATTTGGACATTAGTGAGATAGCTGCAGGAGTTACCCAACACGTGGAAAATGTGGCCAAAGGGATTCTGACCACATGGAAGAAGAATGCCACTATAAAATAAAATGTGCTGTCAAGAAAACCATGAAGCATACTCTACTCGGGACTCTACCAAAAATTATAAACCAAATGAGAATGTCAAAATCAATTCCTCTACAGTGTAACTTAAAAGAATACATCAATGAAAGCAGACTGTCGACAACAACCTTCTTTACAAAAAATATATCAATGGAACTGGATCTATAAACTGTTTCCTTACAACGAATATATATTCTATTCATACGAATCTATTATAAAAATCTTGTCGGCATTAAATATCCCATTGAGGTTTACATGCCATAAAACAAACCAAACCGAAAAACAACCTCCGTGAAATGTCTAAGTAAGTGGCCGAAAGTGCCTGAGACAATGGACAAATTTTGCATTCCTTTACTTCCACCTAACGAAAAAAAAATGTGAGAACGCTGGAAAAACTAATAAAAAATTAATTAGATTTTTCTTGTCTGTCATATTCAACGAAACATGTTTAAAAATATAATATATATATATATATATATATATATATATATATATATATATATATATATATATACACACACACACACACACACACACACACACACACACACACATATATATATATATATATATATATATATATATATATAAAGAGAGAGAGATATACATTTGTTCGTGTGTGTTTCATTGAATAAAACCAACAAGATTCTTTTGTACGGATATAAGAAAAAACTAGTAAAAACTAAACAAAAGTTTTCATTTCTGGATTTAATGATGTTATGGTTGCGAAGGTAAGAACAAATAAGGATTAAAATTTCAACAGCTTATATTGATCAATTTTCAAAATATATACATAGTTGTGTGAAAAGGTGACAAAATTTTTGATATGTGGTTCTTTAGTTGCTGTTGGTAAGGGAAGCGACTTGTTGTAAAGGTGTTGTTGATAAGATCACTGACTGATTTGTTGGGTTGGTTGACCGATAAAACAGTTGGCATCAGGAGAGAGGCCTGGAGTGGATTAATGAAGCCGCGTGGTCGCACGAGTGGGTTGTCACTGGTGGAGTTTGATCTATGTATCTTCAGTGCTGATGTCGCTACCGGTGACACGCGTGGATGGACCGACGGTCGGGTGATGAGGTCGATGTGTTGAGCCGATCTACCTGTTGTCGGCGAGGAGTGCCGTTTTTATATCCCTAGTTTAACATGTGCTGACTCCCAGGCTCAGTCGGAGTGGGAGGCAATGTTCGGGATTGGCTACTGTATTTTAGTTTTTTTGCGGGGATTTGTTTTGTGGACCGGATGTGATGTTCGGAGACCCTGCGCAGAAGACGAATATTTTTTATTTTGCGTTTTGCTTTCTTCGAGTTCAGACCTGGCCGATATGTCTAGTGAAATGTGTTTGTGAATCGGAAAGCGATCTTGATAAAAGTAGTTTAACAATAAGTATAAAAATTGTCCAAGAGTTTGTCGATGTAAGTTCAGAAAATAAAAAACTTGTACGCATACAAGAAAAATATAATAAAAAAATAAACAAAAGTATCTGATCAGACTTGTTCAACGAAACATGTATTAAAGAGGGATTGTTGCCTAAATACATATATTGATAGTAAATATCTATATATCCTTCTTAAAAAGTGATGACCATGTATATTTTTATGTTTTTCATTTAGTTTCCATATGAGAGCACAGTAAAGTTTACTGCTCTCTCACATGGCGATTAAAACTTTACCGAGTAAAGTTTTTTTTATAAAAATTTACACTTAATATTTTAAATATGTTAGTCTTGAATAAATGTTTAATCGACTAGGTTGTTTTTTTTTTTTTTTAGTACACGTTGTTTTGAGAGAAGTGCGTTTTTAAGAAAGCCAGATAGTTTGTGTAAAAAAAATGTTACAGTTGTATATCTTTTTAGGTTTAACGGTTGAAAACTGCCAAAATTGTGAAGGATCCTTTTCAAATTTATGGAAATTTTTTTTTTTTTTTCGAATATACTGACCAATGAGAGACGTTGTCTCAAGCTCTAATAAGAACCCGAATAGGTGACTTCTGTGAACCTATTTTACGGAATAAATAGCACTCAGGTCAATGAACCAAGGGGAGAAAACTTTTTGATAGCAAGGGGGTAAGGGAAATCAACATCAAGGAGCAGAAGGCATTTGACATCAAGAAGAGAGCATCAAGAAGGTGATCAGAGGTGAAAGTTGGTTGGAGTAAAGAAACAAATTAGATACTGGTTTGGTGAAATGACCAAAGATTCATTTTCATTTACAAGATATGAAAATGTCTCTGGTAAGTCGTATAGCGTAGCGTTCGAATATATGGTGTACGAGGTGTGAAATGGGAGCGTGAAAAAGAAGTTTGCTTAAACTGACTGCTTATTGACTATCGGCTTGGGCTTGTCACCTTAGTACATTCTCTTTCTGTGTTCATAGGAGGTTGTTTTCACAGCCTAATGGTCGGACGGGCAGTCATCCGTGCTCTCGGGTAGCCTCTATCGTTAGCGTGTGCGTATGAAGTATCTCTCTTTCTCTCTCTCTCTGCTCCCTCTCCCCTATCCAGATTCTCTTATAGCCTATATAAGGGAAACGCACGGACGTAGTTGTAGACATCTGTGGCAAGCGAGTGTCGCGTCGATAATGGTCAGTACTCTGGTATATTTGTGTTTGTTTTAAAATTTGTTTTGCGGCGTGTATGTGACTTAGGTAGACAAAAATTGGTGTGTCGTTAGAGATATATGTTTTCTAATAATTTTTTTCTATTAAATTTAGTTTTAATTTGATATCTCTAACTATGTGTAAATTGTATTTTTCTTCTATAAAGGCACTAGTTACCAGCAAGCTTCCAAGAGTCTAAGAGTTCGCAAGTGAAAATTCCCCTGCGGTTGGACAACAAAAAACGAAAAGAATTCTCAGAAATTTTCCAAAACACGAACAGTGTGAATTTAAAAGGAAATTTTCTAAAATCACTATATGTACCAGAGACGTTTGTGGGGCAATTAAAAGCAGGTGTTTTCATTTTTTCTGAAAGGTGGTTGCACCTTTGTCTTTCTGCCTTCTTGAATTGTTTTCTCTTTTTGTTATTGAATCCTTCTCTTTTCCACAACTGTAATTTTTTCCATTTTTCGATGCTAATCATTTTCATATATATTTTATATATTCTTAACATCAAGAAACTTATTAGCCAATTGAAAAGGATCAGTATAAAAATAAGTAGACACAATATGTCTATTTTACTCAATGAAACATATTTGAATGAAGATGCGCTGCCTATATATATATATATATATATATATATATATATATATATATATATATATATATATATATATTCTTAACATCAAGAAACTTATTAGACAATTGGAAAGCATCAATATAAAATAAATAGATACAATATGTTTATATTATTCATGAAAATATTTGAATGGAGATACGCTGCCTATATATATATATATATATATATATATATATAGGCAGCGTATCTCCATTCATATAGCGTATCTCCATTCAAAAATGTTTCATTGAATAATATAGGCATATTGGGTAGTGCCTTATAATTCATATTTATTGCGACAATTCAACTGTCATATCATTGATGAAATTTGCTCATCAGTTCATTCAATCAAGTATTGTATCAAATATATATCAAAGGGGTCAGATCAAGTTTTTTCACAAACCCCACACTGAAATGTTTTTCCTTTTGATTTAATCAAATCTAAATTTGAACAAGGGAATATATATATATATATATATATATATATATATACTAGCCAAATTACCTGCGCCTTCTGCGTGTCACACATTTTGGGGAAGAAAATGATTGATTTTAAATCATTGTTATAATTTGTAGAGAAAAATGATGCGTTTCAGTATTACTCAATGATCTTGCTGATGTGTCCGTCATCTTCTGGCTTTCTGCTTCTATATTTTGGATTGGAGTCATTCCCTTGTTCAAATTTAGATTTGATTAAATCAAAAGGAAAAACATTTCAGTGTGGGGTTTGTAAAAAAACAACTTGGTCTGACCCCTTTGATATATATTTGATGCAATACTTGATTGAATGAACTGATGAGCAGATTTCAACAATGATATGACAGTTGAATTGTCGCAATAAATATGAATTATGAGACACTACCCACTGATTGGTGATTTCTTGACGTCCATATTGTCTCATTTTGATCTTGCCGTTGTGACCTCCATCTTTTGGCTTTCTCCTATATTTTGAATGGGAGTCATTCCCTTGTTCAAATTTAAATTTAAATCAAAGGGAAATGAAGTATACTTATTCAAGTAACCTGGGTAATGGAGTTTCAGAATATATATGGTTATGTGGGGTGGGGGGCTATATCTTCAAAGCCATAGGAAGAGTTTGATAGCAAACAAAGAGGACGACAGAGGCGACAATTTTATGTGTGTGTGTTCGCGCGTGCGAGTGACATTCCACCAATAATTACTTATTTGCTCTTAATTACCAAAAACAGATCGCAAAAGTGAATTGGCTTGCAAGATTATCACACCAGAAAAGTCACCGCGTTTTCTAATCTTCCCTAAGATTGACACAGGGCCATAAATACGAAGCACTCAGTAGGTATCGTACTTGGTCTGTGGAAATTGGATTTAATTGCTCTACTGTAAGTGCCCTCACAAAATGATTTTTATGTTTAAATTTCGAGATTAAAATCTTTTTATTTTTCACATATTTCATTCTTATTCATTGTAATGAGTTGATTCACCTTTTTCACACTTTATTCCACGCAGTATTGTTGACTACTAAGGAGTACCCCTAAATTGCTTTTAGATTCTGAGATGAAGTTTGTTGATTTGTCTACATATTTTTGTTCTTATTTATTTTGATGAGATTTTTTTTAGATTTATTATACTAATATTCACCCAGTCCAAGACCCGAGAGCCACTCAAAGTATAGGTTACGCAGTAACAGTTACTATGTGGTTTGGTAGGAACGCAAGAAAGGTCAACAAATGAAGTTCAGTTTCTTCATATTTTTCTTCCTCTGGTATATGCCGGGTTAGGGTTTATTATCTATGTCTTCGAGCAGAGACGACTCAGTTGTGGCTCTGTCCGCGGGCAGATACGGAGCTGAGGAAAATAAATACTGCGAGATGCCTGGTCCAGGGGAAACAGCTTCTCTCCCCCCACCCCACAGTTGCATTAGAGATTGGGGATCGGTGGTCGCTACTGAAGCCAGCATATCCAACGGGTCGAGCAATTTTTGTTCTTGGCCCAGGTGTACGCGCTCGGCCGGATTACCCACAATAAATCCGACCTTGTGTCACACATTATATCTCAGTGGGAAAACAAGGTAAATAATACCAACTTTATTGAATTTGACTATGTCAACAATACAGCATGGAATAAATAAACTTTATTCCATGATGTTTGACTACCTAATGGTAATATTAGTCAGTATTAGTCATACCCTTTTTAATTTGGTTTGCTATTCTGAGATGAAGTCATTTCCATTTTTATTATTCCACGTTTTTTTCTTATTCATTTTTTAAACGGAATTCACTATTCATTGCTTTTTAATCACATTCACAACGTTTTTAGCCGACCTATCCTTTTTAAATGCTGAATTAGTAACAATACTATTAAAAATTTTCTGAAAATTCTTGCTGCTTACTTTAACAGACGCAGAATGTTACAATATGGGAGTTAAAAAAATTAACGTCAGAAAATGCTTCAAATGTTTTTATGTCAAAAAAGAATTCAAATGATTTATGATCGCTCAAAAGTTTCACGATATGGTATCACCAAATTATTTACCTACTATTTTAATTTATTTTTCTTTCCTTCCAGGAGATGGGGGCCGGATGTAAAGAGAAATAATATCATTGTTAACATGTTTTATGAAGCATTTTTTTCTCTGTCTCCACCCCTTCGTCTGCATCTATTTAGAGAAAAATGCAATTACTTGAATGACTGCCTCGCTGTAACTAAATTCGCTGTCATTCCCTGCCCCTTTTGAGCTACTACACGGGCTTTCTTTACTGTTTTTGTCGTACTTAATAAGGTAAAAAGGTACCCTCGCCTTTTACTGGTGTGTCTTCGGTTTACATCAAAACACGAAAAAAGAAAAAAAAAGGGACCTTATTTTTTAGTTTTTGTTATATTAATGTCAGAAAGAAAAGAAAAGGTCTCTGTTTACTTTAGAACTTTAACTTTTAAAAAGAGTTTTTTTAAAAAAATACTAAAAAAGTTACGTTTTTGCAAGCAGAATTCGTCTTACTCTTCTTAATTAAGAAAAAATATCTTCTAAGTTCTTGGAGTTTTTAACATTTTTTTAAAGAGAAATTAGAAAAAAATAGTTTAAAAAAAATGAAGACATTATTTATTCGGACAGCCTGATTCAAAAGGTAAGTAAATTACTTATATGCCCTTTTTTTATACATCAAAAAATTCAAATTGGATTTACTTTTTTTTTCCTACTTATGAATCATATTCCTTTCACGATTGTAATTTTGTTTTGAAAATTTTTGACAGCATTTTACAAGTTTTTATTTATTTATATAATATAAATTTTACAATTCTAACAATATAATTTCTTTTTAGTTGGAATTGTACAATAAATAATCCTGGTATTACGACCAGAAATAATCGTTTTTTTTATTTCTTTTTTTTATTTCATACCAGATCATCATGAATATCAGTTTTGTTTTTATTTCTATTTTTTTATGAACTTAGGGATCCAGTTTAAAATCCATTCCCCACGCAAGCCAAAACAAATACTTACAACACGATTTCTTAAAAATAAAATGTAAAAAAAAAAAAAAAAAAAAATTAAAAATTGAAATTTGTAATCTTGAATTTCTTTTTCATATAGTACTCTATCGACTCCATATTATGAATTAAAAAATAAAAAAAGATATTTTAAGTACGTCGCAATGAGCATATTTGTTTTGGCTTCCGTAGGGGAATCAATGAATTTAACGACGTAGCAAACTGAACGCACTTTGACTTATCTTTTTAAATTTAATATTTTTTTTTATGATGATCTGGAGTGAAAAATGTGAAAAATATTTTGAAGAAAAATTATTTCTAGTAGCAATGCCAGTTGCAAAATTCCACCATAATTTTTAAAAATTTAATTTAATTAATTACCATTTTTTATGTAAAAAAAAAAAGAAAAAAAAGGTAAATACTGGGCTCCTGCCGTAGAGCGATTGTAGGAAGCAAAAATGCTTGGCCGGTCATTGGGTCAGTTTCTAATGCAGTGAGCGTAATTCTACTATGGTGCTCTCTTATTACGGTCTTGTGCCAGACTTTTAGCTAAGCTTAGTTCATATCTCTAAGTTAAAATCACATATAGAAACACAAGGATTTTTTTTTATTAATTTTTTTTTATTTTCCTATTTTTGGGAGACTTTTTGTAGATTTTAAATTTTAGTCACATGAACAAACACTCATTTCTGTTGAGTGTTGAATGTAGATTTTATGACAATATTTATTTATTAAATTAAAAAACAAGAAAAATGTGGGTAACGATTCGTTTTTTTTTAACTAAAGCAGGTATTTCAGCTTTAGGGAAAGCATTTATTTATCTTTGTAGCTTTGAAATAAACGAATATAACCTTAATTTCGATGGGAAATTACCTTTATCTTTCTAATTTTTTAGAGGCTTCGATTTAATGTAAGTTTAATCCTAAAAACTGGATCCTTATTTTGTGTGCCTTTTTTTTTTTTTTTAAATATATGAACACTGGTCTCCTTTTCCTTACACATTCAAAATTAAATACGTATGCCTAAAAAAAAAATACGATAAAAAAAGAAAGCCACTTTTTTCTTTCTTCGACTAAATGTCATGTTCACTGTAGCAAATCATCCCTATTCCCTTCGTATTGATAAGGAACAAGTTCCACCCAGATAGCTTCTACCTAAAAAAAAAAACAAAAAAAAACCTGCTAATTTGTGGAACTAACACCCGAGATGATGTTTAAAACTACAATTTTGGTCTCTTCAAGTCCAGCGTCACCCGATATCTATCCTACACTTCCTCATAATGTGAGTAGCCGGTATAAAATTACAAACCAGTCTAGTACTGTACATTGAACATGCGATGTCATAATGTCGGACACAAAGTCTGTCTGTTTTTGGTATTATCCGTATATTGTAAATCGAAATATAGTTATTTAGCAAGTTTTAGTTTAAAATTTTAATTTTCGCGAAAATGAACACGTCGCAAAGAAAAAAAAATGAACCTGCCTGAATTTCTGGTACGAGAAGTTATTATCCTGTTATAATTGTACTTGTCCTTCCTTTCGTTAGTTAACTCGACCGTTACGTCCTGTCAATACTTAATAAATAATGGACTATTCCGCGTTTTGATCGTGGGAGAAGGGAAAATGCATTACTCGGTTTCGATGAGAAATTAAAGAAAAAAGAGAAGATAAAAGTGAAGATAGAGAGAATAAGATTAAGCTGATAAGAACATATGCTACACTTTGATCTTGTCGGAGTTAACTCCTCCTTAATTGTCCAAATTGTTCACTAGGGGACGCTCTCCCTACTCTATAAACACTGGGCGATTTCTTGCCTCGTTTTCTTTTTCATTCTTCATTTTCAGCGAACACCTCTACAATGTAAGCACTCGCAGAAGATTGCGTCTTCCCATTTGTGGAAGACGCCATGAACATTATGCACACGTACGTACGAATATTCACCACAATACAAACTCTTGACGTTCACACACAAACACAAATGTTAATGTCTATGTCCATTGTAAATTTTACATATATTTGATATATATATATATATATATATATATATATATATATATATATATATATATATATATATATATATCGGTCTTGTTGGTTTTCTTTAAACTTCTTTATGGTGGATTCAAGCTCTGACTCCGCCATGTTCTTGTAGTGGACCTTCTAGCAGGAATAAAGGCACGTGTTCCTAATTTAACAACACGTAAACCCACGGTCCGCTACAATATTAATATTTATTGACAAATACATCAATTTGACACAGGGCCATGAAAAAAGGGTTGGAGAGAGAGGTTTGTCATGCAAAGTCTAGTACTAAAAAATGAAACTACTCTCTCATTCAGCCCATCCACACGAACAATATTCCTTTCGTCGGTCTCTTTTCATCTGTCGCCTACCACTCTATACAGATCATCATTTACGCTATCAGAAATTTAAAATAGGAAAACCGAACACGGGCAGCGGAACAAAAACAATCTAACTCCGTAGACTAAATAAAAGTTCAATTCGGAATTTCCTGGAGGTTACTCGGAGTGACAGACACCTGAAGAAGGAAGGGCGAAGGGACAAATGCCGAAACATTGTGGTAAAAATGTCATTTTCATAAAGAGCAGGATAAACTACATCTAAAAAAAATAAGTTTAACTGAGTATATATATATATATATATATATATATATATATATATATATATATATATATATATATATATATTCAGGTAGAGGATGTCTGTAAAAAATGACAATAAAGACAAAAGTAAAAAAAAACTTAGACGACGCATTTCGTCATCAGTGGGACCTCATCAAATCTTGCCTTGATAAAGTCTTACAGAAGACAAAACGCGTCGGCTAAAATAATTTTTTTCCCTTTTTTTGTCTTTATTCGTATATAATATATATAGTTCCTACAGTTGTTCAGAGGAAGAAAGGTATAAATAAGGAATAGTCGTTATATGAGGCATGGCAAAAACGTTTTCTTATAGGAATTGTTTTACTATCAGATGATTGGTATTTAAAAATATAAAAAAGATCTCTCTTTCTCTCTCTCTCTCTCTTTCTCTCTCTCGTTTTCGTTGCATCCCTCTTTCCTCTCTGTCTCTTCTGACTTTGCTTTTTCCTCTCAAGCTTGTTAAGCAGCATTAATTTATATGGCGTTCTGAACTCTATACTAACGCTGCTTCACAAGTCAAATGAAACTTGCTTTAACCAATGTAAAATCAAACAACACAAAAATAAAAATACCAGAATTTTTTTCTCCATATCTCAGTTGAATCTTTAATAAATGGAAAGCATGTTTTACATTGATAAACATTTCATATTTGTATTATAATATGAAGAAATAGTCTTAAGGTGTGCTATATTTATGGGATAAAGTACTCAATATCAGAGATAGAGCGTGTGTAAATATAAAAGTGAACATTGAAGTCAACACTTAGAGGCGACAGTCTGTTTCATGCTAGACTAGCATGAAACAGACTGTCGCCTCTAAGTAATATATATATATATATATTAAAAAACTACTTTATTCGCTCCAACCGCCGAAATTATAAAAAACATTCCCAGCCCAAACAATGCAAGTATTTCTACATTTAAAGCGAAGTGTCTAATTCTTCTCCCAGTCTCCCACCCGCAGGAAAAAAAAAGGGAGTGACAAGGAATCGTATCTCCGGCTTCTTACCTTTTAGTTTAAAAATAGAACGAGTAAAAAAAATACATGCAACGCTTGTGTTAACAACGACCGACTTCACACCTCGAGAAAATCGTTGCTATTATTATTATTTATGACTTTAAAAGTTTACTCTCCCTATTCTCCGTTCACCCTCAGGGCTGTGGGCGTAGGTTCAAACTTTGAAACTAAAGCAGTAGCTTTATTTCACCTGCCAAATCCACACCCACCCCGCCATAATAAAAACGACTAGCATAAAAAAATACCAAATCAAAACCAAACATTTGTATTTTTAACAATCGTTTTTTCTCGCTCGGAAAAAGAAACCTCCTTATTAGAAACATACGAAACTTGATGATGCGTGATAATTGTTATTAAGTGTTAAGTAACTTTATGATTGCAAAATAATTATTATAATTTTTTTCCCTCTTAAGCCGTTTTATTACGCTTCTTGTGTCTATGGTAATGATAATTATTAGCCGTTTCCCTACAAAGAAATATCTGTAAACTAGACCCTTTCAAAACATGTGCAATAGTCCTCAAGAAATGTGCTCCCGAACTGGCTCCTGTTCTCGCTCGGCTAAACTGTACAATAAGTGCCTTGCTGCTTCCTGCATGTTGGAAATCCTCATCTGTAGTTCCTGTTTTTAAGAATTTGGGCGAAACATCTGATCCTTCTATCAACCTATTCTACCTCTTTTTGGCAAGAGGCTGTAATAAACTCTGAATTGGTTAAGCATCTCGACTTGTAAGGTTTTCTTTCAGATAATGGCTTGTTAATGTTAACGTCTCCAAAACGAAACTGCTGTTTTTAATCGTCTGAGAGACCCCTTTTTACCTTCCATCAGCATGGCAGATGCTAACCGCCATTACAGTGACTCATTGCGCCTTCTTGGATTAAAGTTTTCCGATGACAAGAATTTGAAAGATTATATTGAATCCACTGGTAAATCTACTGCTAGGAACTTTGATTCACTGTATGTTGCTAGACAATTTTTCTTGACGGAATATATCTTACATTTATGAATTTACTATTTGCCCATGCATTGGATATTGCTGCCATATCTAGTCTGGTGCTCCTGCTATATATTTTGAGATTTTTGATAAAATCCAAAGAAAAATATGCAATGTTATCGATCCTGGCCTGGGATCTAGGCTTCAGTCACTTTTCCACCTCCGTCATGTAGCTTCCTTATGCCTTTTCTATAAATAACTTCATCGTAATTGTTCTGATGGACATTCCTTTATAGTATATAGGCATGAATTTAAACGTACTACTAGATTGGTGGTTAGGTCTCATAATTTTACAGTTAGATGCAACCGTAAGTTCTATGCTAACAATTTCTTCTACCGTACTTCTTACTTATGGAACTCTCTTTCGGTTTATTAATTTATTCACAAATTTAAGTACAGTGTTAATCGTTATCATCTGCCTCCTTAATTCTTGTACTTCTATTGTTATCTCTCCTTTATAGTATTTTCCTCATATTTTCTAACACTCAGTAACCCCTTGCGCCTCAGTAGCGTTATTGCCTTTCTTAGGGTGAAATAATTAAAAAAAAAAAAAAAAAAAGACTGAGCAGCCAATACTATTGTCGTTGAAAATTTTAAAAATCTTTCTCTTAAAACAATTTTTCAGGAAAATAAATTTCTCCAGTCCAGTCGCTATTATCACTATTTCCCGTATTGATTGACGTTTCCTTCCTTGCCTTTTGTTTGAAGTAGTGTGGAACGTCAACATGGGTTCTTGATAGGCTCCAGAGGCGGATATGCAATATAATTGGCCCTGGTCTGGCATCTCGTCTACAGTCACTCTCTCACAGACGCGCTGTCGCCTCTCTCTGTCTTTTTTACAAATACTTTCATGGCAATTGCTCCGAGGAGCTGCATTCGCTGGTTCCCAGACTTCATGAGTTCAAGCGCCCTACGAGGCTGGCATCCCGCTCTCACCCTTTCACTGTAGAAACTCCTAAATGTAGCCGTCTCTTCTACTCCAATAGCTTCATGTTTCGCACCTCTCGCCTGTGGAACTCCCTTCCCTATTCCATTTTCCCTGAGAGCTAAATCTCCAACTATTCAAATGTAATGTCAATCGACATCTCCAGTTGCCTTGATCTATCCACTATCCTTCTCCTCATCCTTTCCCCTATCACTCCTATCTGATCTTGCTCCAAATCTTCTGTAACCCCTTGCATCCTAGTGGCTTCTCGCCTTGCTTGGGGTGAAACGCTTGAAAAAAAAATGTGATAACGATTTTAGCTGGTGCTGCTGTTGAAAGTCCTCAAGTTACGTGGTTTCTGTTATCTGGTACAGTTCTTTATGATTCTATAGCGCCAGTTCCCATTGTTCAAAGAAGAATGGTCTTCGCTTGACTGGCTCAAATCTATTTTAATCATTGATCTTAGAAAATGGTTGTATAGAGCTGACAGTTTAAATTAGATACCTTCAAAGAAACGCGATACATAAGGTTTAAAATGAATTTAAAAAAATTAAAAACCTTTCTTGATGCTTTTATGTTAGTTTTAATTTTAAGCTAATAGATTAAATTTAATATTTCCAACAAGCAAAATAGTTTACTGTATTTCAAAACGAATTTAAGTTGACTAGAAGCTTTTTAATCGCTAATTTTAGCGCCATTTTTAGCCATCTGTCAACACAATGAAATTCTTTTTATTAAAAAAATCTTTCAAAAATAAATTATATTTTTTGGAAACTTTATTTGAGGAATAGTAACTGATTCGAAGCTTTATTAATGTGATTTGAAACAAATATTACTTACTTTTAGTTTAAAATAGCACAGAAATGCATTTTTAACACGGAGGTAGGTGTTTAAGGTGCTAACCGCTTAACTGATAGCCGAAAGTTTATGTAATTTTTTTCTACGGGAGATATACCTGTAAAAATTATTTGAGGAATATAACGTGAGCGCCTTTTTTATATAATTTTTAACTACCTAGTAATCTTAAAAATTTAGGAAAATATTCACCGTAATCTAATGTTTTATTGAATTTTAGGTTCTTTGGCTTTAAAAGCCATAGTATAGTTATCGCTCTTATTTTCTGATAATGTCGTGTATAAGCGTCCGTATTTACAAAAGGCGGCACGTTTACACACATACACACACAAATACACATTTTCTTTTAAAATATTGGAGGTAGCTAAATTGTAGTAAGCTTTTCCATTTATGATTAGTAAATATAGTTTTTACTTAATTAAATCACCTAACCGGTAGAAATTAATGCAGAAAACTGAGGGCTTGCCGGGTATCTACAGCTATCTCATTCACCGCAATTTTGGCCAGTTGTTTATGAGTGGCTTACTTCAAAGCAAATTGTGGTGGCTCCTGCACTCATCTTTTTTTTTCTTTTTTTCTCACATTTTTTTTTCTTGGGCGGCAACGTTCATAATTGGTTTCTTTTAGTTTTATGTAGTTTTTGTATTTTTTTGAGGGGTTTTGTTTTGTGGGCCGTATGTAATGCGCAGAGGACGACATTTTATTTTTTGGTTTTGCTTTCTTAGTGTTTACACCTGGCCGACATGCAGAGTGAATCAAAAAGAGATCTCCTCATTTGAAGCAGAGTATAGCACTTATGGAAATGCATGGCCAATGAATTTATGAAATTATTTTTTGTTTTATTATGTGAAAATGCATTACAAACGATTATTATTTACAATGAAAATGTTTTGCCAATGACTTTTACTATAAAAAATTTACCGATTATTTTTACTCTAAAAATGAATTGCTGGTGACTTTTATTGTGTGCGCGCAAAAGTAGCCAGTGAAAGATGGCTTTCTACTTTTTCAATCACCAGTTTCTTTAAATAATAATAATAATTATATTATAATAATAATTATTATTTAAAGAAAACTGGTGATACTAGTTCCCAGCACATTATAATAATTATAATGTGCTGGGAACATTTGCGCATACCTAAATAATTTAATAATAATTTCAATAAGATCGACTTCAAACGAACGCATTCTTAACATTCTTTGTTTCAAAAATCTGACGCATGCCATAATTTTAATTAATCCAAACCAATTTCCCAGATTACCTTTTCAAATCTCGATTATTTTCTCAAAAAACAAACACATATCTTCTGTCCTATAGTTAGCGTTTTATTAACAAAAGACTCATGAAAACGAGACTTTTTTTCTCTGTTTTTATGGATATTAAAAAAAGTATTACCTTTTGTGTTTTTGTGTAAAAGCGGGCCGGTACGTTTTACGGTACATTCGAGGCCACGGCCGGTGGGTAGTAGGAGGTTTTCAGGCCTGATTGCGAGCCCCGGGCAGAGCTTTGTGAACTTTGCTATCTTATCAACAATTGTTTTTTGTTTGTTTGTTTGTTTTTTTTCTACCTACATTTATATACGTTACAAATTAACATAAGCACAACTAAGGGATTAAACATTTTTTCGCGGATTTTGACGTCATTAGGACCAAGGTTCTTTTTTTTTTTTTTTCGTCCAAACCCGTGAATTTATTTATTTATTTTTTTTTTGGCTCATTCAACTTTTAACAAGAAAAATCTCAAATTGATGTTAAAAATTGCCACAAAATATCGGTGATTTATTTTCTAAGGCAGAAATGTAATGATCTTTAATTCTTATGACATGTCTC
The DNA here is from genome assembly GCA_903632075.3 of Acanthosepion pharaonis. NCBI lineage: Eukaryota > Metazoa > Mollusca > Cephalopoda > Sepiida > Sepiidae > Acanthosepion > Acanthosepion pharaonis. The sequence goes on from CAHIKZ030001700.1 coordinate 368,225, forward strand.
TAAGTTGCATTTTTAGATACATATTGTATTTATTTTCAATTTTTTCCAGTTGAATTGTTGACCTGTGTTGCATATGATTCATTATTGTACATAATTAGGTTACAATAAAATTTATACTTTTATAATATGAATACTTCCTTATAAAAATCGAAATGTAGTAAAGTGGGAGGGGCGTATCATAGATTGGGGGTGGGGGATTAGCACAAGACCCTAGCAACGGCCCTGTGTAAAAGTGTTTTTTAAAGGTGCGTTTCACTTTCCACTTATTTTTTACAATATATTTCAGTAGACTTTTTTTAGTTCCTTTTTGTGTGTGTTTTTTTTTTTGTTAATTTTTTTTTTACGGCAATATGTATTCACATTTTTATTTTTAAACTAAATTTCTGCTTTGTATCAACTACCCGACCTTTTCTTTTAAAAATATTAATGCTGTCAAAAGTGTTAAGTCTAATTTGCTGTATAATACAAAAAAGATAAAATTTTTATCTTTGTATTTTATCATAAAAACAAAAAGAAATTACAAGTATAAACCGGAATTGTTAAGGAAATTAATCCCTAAGTATTTAACGATTGTGTTTTATTTGTTTCAGGTGCCGTGGGTAAGCCATAATAGTTTAATTAAAAAAAGGATCTTATTTGTCTTGCACGAATCACGTTTCCATGACAATCGGCAAGCATCCTGGATTATTGAAAGCATTTTCTTAACAGCGGTTTAAGGACCTTCGTCCTTCAGCCTAACCAGACTCTATCGGATTTATTTGTACTTAATTCAATTCAAAAAAAAAAAAAAATATTACTAAATTTGACGAATTATTTTTTTATATGAAATTTTGAACATTTCCTGGAAATATAAAAAAATTCTGTCGCATACAGAAATACATCAGTTAGTAACCAGATGTAAAAATTATCTACTAAATAACTCGAATTATTAATAATACAGATAATTAAGAAAGCAAAAACAAAAAAAAAATGAAGTTTTTTTGAGAATTATTAGATTCAACAAACAAGAATAAAAAAAAAATTACCAATATGAAAATAACTCAAAATAATGAATATAACATCAGCACACAACTGACTGAATCCTCTAAAAGACGATTTTGTGACTAAATTGATACTATTTCAAATTTAAAAGAGTATTGGATCCTAAAATTGGATGAACGGTGATAGGGCCGAACAAACACCAATAGGCGATGACACACCTGGAGAAAAACCCTATTGACGAGTAACAAAGGAAATATTATGTCCAAAGGAAAGAGCGATGATATGTCCCAGCAAGTGTTACCTGATAACAAATTAACTGTTTGAAAAAAATGAAATTGATATTTGTTCATTTGGTTATGAAAAAATAGAACAACAATTTATAGAGTTTGTAAGAAAATGCTATTTTAAAAAAATCAACACTACCAGCCGATTAAAAAAAAAAAAAAACGCAACAAGCAACTGTACTCAAAATTTGACTAAATCTTTCTTACTTTTAGTTTTAAGCTACTTCAGTCACTGCTCTCGTCAGTGTGGCTTAAACAACTCAAAAAACAAAGAAAGAAAGAAAAGAAGAAAACGTAAAAATCAAACAAAAAGATTTCCTAAACGTTGAATTCAATAATTCTGCCAATTCAGTTGCATTAAAATGTCTTCTTGAACATAGCAGAAAAAAATTAAGCCATACAAGCAATCCGAATACTGGTCATATTTGCTAAATTGTGTATTATAAAAAAAAAATCATGGATTGATTAATATTTAAACACATATATACACACTCGTACATCTGAACCAAACAACATTTAAGCAACATTTACACACATACACACACACACGTATTTTTGAAACAGACTCCTGTGTAGATACTTTCCTGAATGCTACAATCTTAAACTCTTCAAGTCAAGGGTCAATCACTATCATCCATACCCACATAATCTTCATTTCTTATTTTCTCCTCTTTCATTCATATCACACATTTTATTCAGTAAATCACTACCTTGAGTGGCTCTTCAGCCTTGATTAGAACAGCATTAGTGTAATATATAAATATAAATATAGTACACAGTGAGTACTGATAATGATAAAACAGCACTCAATGTAAAATAACAGCTAAAATTTATATTAAAAAGATATATAATTGGCACCTTGATAGAGGACATAGGTCAATAAACGATTTTCATAAGTCATTACTAATCTAATGAAGTCAATCCTCATTGGGTACCCCACTCCTACAGTCATTTTCTATACTAAATTATGTCTCTAAATAATTTATACTTATCCTGTAAGAGTCAAACAATAATCTCATTTGCAAGCTGACAATTATCACCAACTCTCTCTCTCTCTCTCTCTCTCTCTCTCTCTCTCTATATATATATATATATATATATATATATATATATATATATATATATATATATATATATTAAGCATTGTATATTTAAGTAGTAATCCTTCTTTTAGACATTTTATATTTGAAATATAATGAAAATGAATGTCTGTTGAGGCTTTTGGTGATTTTTTTCTCCTGATATTGAAGTTAACTGATGTTGGCCAGGGGTCAGATTTAGATGAAGAGAGGCTCTAGGCTATTCCACTTGTGAGCCCCCCCCCAATTCTGTATTCTTATGAGTAGAGGAAAATGGAAGAGTGTTAAATTAAACAATTTAAGTAAAAGCCGAAGATGACAGGTGTTTAAAATTACTGAATGGTTATTTCGAGTCTACAATGTGTTATGACAGCATGTGTAAGAAAGGCCTATGACATTGTCAAAATATTATACACCTTGGCTGGAAAGCCCCCTAGATTTTGAGGCCCTAGACTTCAGAATGCTAAGCCTATAGGTAAATCTGGCACTGGATGTGAGTAGAAACTTGTCAAAGAATTTGTTGAAATTAGATATCGGATGGTGCCAAAAAGATATTGTAAGAAAATATTTATCAGGAGATATTTGTTGAATTCTGGCACTAGGCCAAACCCATTCAAGACGGAAATTAGCATGTAAAACAAACCATGAATTTATGGAAAGATACTTTCAGAAAATGCCAAGCTTTTAAAAACACACAGAATTATGAAAAAAATAGTTTTTAGGACAATAATATTGATAAAACTATATGAATATTATCAGCAGATAAAGTATTGATACATTTATTAACAGTATAAATTACAATAATAATGATATTGATTTAAATATTAATATAAATTTAAATAATGCTGGTATAATCTCTATGTATATAAAACCCAGGGCCTATTGCTTTGTAATGTACAAAACATGTCATGCTGTGTTTTTGTTGTTATATCAGGGTAGAGACCAGATACAGCTTTCTTATTTTACATAATTAACCCACAAAATATATCCACATGAAATTGTATAATTTACAGGTTGATCCTTTTAACGAGGTAGATATGAAAAAATATTACAAATTGTAACAAAAATCAAGGTTTATTTCTGTAAAAAGTTAAAAACATTGCAATAATTTAAATATGTTCTGTGAAGTTTTAATTTTGGTTTTACTTGTAAGAAAATAGAAAGTCAGTCTTAAAAAATTAATTTTGCGTACTTAAAGCTGGTTTGGGATTAAATGTCAAATTTTGTCACTAAAATTAACTTTGATTATTGCTGTGTGTATCAGAAAAATCTCCCAAAAATAAAGTAGCCTTTATTGAATTATAGTATTTAATGAAAATTAATTAATTTAATGAATACATAGCTGGATTTTGAAGAGTATTACTTTCTGCTTAAAATATAGTGAAAAATACAAGCCTGGTAGCTTTTCTTACCTATTTAGAGTTCATGGGAAGTATGGATGACCAAAATTAACAAAATCTGATATAACCAACAATGACAAGAGTATATTTCTAATGTTAAAACAAAACACTGTTAATGATAGTGACCAAAATACTTCATAATGATAATGACCAAAATTAAATAATAATAATTTCAACATTACCAGTTTATTTCAAGATTTACAAGGGACCAATCATATATCACAAAAAATGATTACAATATAAATTTTCATCTCACAATTCAACTCTATCAGGTAACAATCCCAAGGGTTGAATCTTTGGGTGAGATTTCACAATATACAACTCTCAGAGGAAAGAAACAAAAACCTGTTTAAAAATTAACAATTTAATTTGATATATCAACTAGAATAAAATTAAATATGATATCTGAACTAGTATAATATTATACCTATATTAAATGAACAGTGTATATTTCTCTTAGCAGTATTATCTTTTATTGTTTTATCAACATATTCGTCTGCCGGACAAAGTGTTAGGACGACTATCCACCAATTCAGTAACAACCAGAACTGAAAAGAATTTATCTACGCTTAATTTTGTTCTCTCTCTCCCTACATATATATGATACGATCAATAAAATAAAAACTTATTTAGTCTGAAGAAGTCTTTTGGAATGACAAAAAGTATAAAACATGATTTTTTTCTATTTTGTCATTTAATTACACATCATTACTACAAATTAGAGCATTCTCTTCCAAAATAGGGGTCTTACAAAAAGGTTTTTATAGAACCATCCATATTTTTTTTTGCCTCCTTCAAAACATTCATCAGGAAAGAACATCTATTTTAGATTCCAGATTTTAAAAATATAAAGATTCTATGTAATCTCTAATTTCTTGTGTAACTTAAAAACTATACAGCATCCTTATACTATTGTGGAGACGATGTTGTTTTCAAACTGAATTACTGTATTTCCTGCTATAATTTTTTTTTTTAAAAATACCTCCAAAAATCACTTTGCATTTTATACTTTGATGGATGCATTAAGAATACTAGACTAACATCCTTATCTGAGTCACTAGTTCCCTGATGACAACAGAATTAAATCAATATGATTAGAAATAAAATTATGATTAGAAATCATGTCATATTTTTAAAAATGGTTTACCCCTTGATGACTTCAGATTCCAATATATATGATTATGAATGATTAAATTATGATTACAAATCAAAATAATATTAAAATATTAAAAACTTCTGTTTGATACACTAGTCCTCTGATGATCCCAGAATGAAATAATATATGATTATAAATAATTAAATTATAATTTACAAACCAAAATAATATTAAAATATAAAACTTCTGATTTTGAACCATGGGATACGATGTTCACAAGTTCGTTGAAGTTGTAGATGCCAATTTATTATGTGGTATTTGTGGCTTGGTTTTTGAAGATCCTGTGCTTACTCCTTGTGGACATAGTTTTTGTCTCCTTTGCCTTGAAACCTGGTTGGAGACTTCTCAATGCCAAAGCCAGAATCGACGGCATTACCAAAGACCATTACCATCAGCTGGTTCCTGTCCCGAGTGCCGTGAACATGTGCTTCCAAATGAAGCAAATCCAGAACTGTCTCTAAGAAATCTTATCAATGGATTTTACACGTATTGTCAATATAGAGATCAAGGATGTCGTGCGACTGTTAAACTAGAACAAGCCAAGACCCACGCGTCTCGCTGTTCTCACTCTCCGGTGATTTGTGCAGGCTGTGATGAAAGTGTCCAATTGATTAATTTACCTAATCACCAGATTAACTGTCGAGGAATTGCTGAGACTATAAGTGAAGATGATAATGATGAGGATAAAAAAGAAACTGGCAGTCAATATATATCGGGTGGATCAAATTATCATTGGAGAAAGCCTAAGAAATCCCTTGATCTCTCAGACCTGCTCAAGCAAATGGAAAAACAAATGGATATCTTGAAAAGAGACCTCTTGCTTGCTGATGTCAATAATGCGATTATTGAGAGTGAATATCTTCTCTGCAAGGGCAGAATAAAGGGAAAACGCAACCAGGTGTTATTAGCTGGTAACGCTAAAAAAGAATTTGCTACAGAACCGCAGCAAACGTGTTTCCAAAAACAGTTGCCAGATAGTAAAGATGAACACAATCTACCAACCAGTAGTAACCGTGCAGGATTAAACTGGCTCGAATACCCTGGTGACCATGGACGGATTCTACCTCATTCAGTGCCAACCATATCAGCCAGCAGACTAGCTTCGTTTATCTTTCAGTTTCTTTTGAATAAACCAGACTATATTGATAGTCGGATGGTTTTTGAGGCCATTCAACACTGTTATGACCATTTTGTCTCTAATTCTGTTTTGTATGACTACAGTGTTCATGTACTTGTTGCAATTGCCAGTGCTAGCGATTGGTTCACAACTGCTCAATGTCAAAATTTCAGACAATGGCTGCAAAGTTTAACAAAATGTCGGGAACTTCTAGATTCTTCATCTTTGAGATGACAAAAGAAACTGCTTATCATATGATTGTTTTGTTTTTATTGTGGTGTCCTCCCTCTAAGGAGTCTATTGTGGACTCTTCCACTTAAGATGTTGTAACCAAGTAAATGGTTAAAAAATAACAAAACAAGAGGTTGCAGATAAATCATGTATTGAACAATAAATACAACAGAAGAGTATTACACGACTTGGAAGTATGTCGGTTGACCAGCGTTCAATCTATACTACTGTTCGCCCAAGGCTTGCTTTCCTACTAATTTTATAGTAAGTGGAAGAGTCTACAATAGACTCATTAGAAGGAGGACACCATAACAATTTTGTTTTTCAGTGTTTTTTTTTTTTTTTTTTTTTTTTTTTATTCCTAAAACTCCTTATGGAGTATTTGATACTCATTTCAATATTGATACTGATTTTAGACATGATATAAACATTGTCATAAATTGAATATAAAGAAAAAGAAAATAAATTAGGGGATTTCAAATAATCTTTTTTTTTTTTTAAAAAAGGACTTTTTTTTAGGTGATGACAAAAAACAAAAGACACTTATTTAATGTGAAATTTGAAAAGAAACAAAAAGTGATGTTGCTGGGACTTCAATAACAAGTGAATTTAGTAATTCACTTACTTCACAGAAGTGATTTAAAATAAACTGCTATTCTCTGAATGGCATAAAACCAAAAAGACCAAGGTATATACATTTATTACAGTTAAACATTATGACAACAGGTAATGGTGGACTATGCAGTAAATAAATGCTGAAAACACAGGACTGTTCTTGTATGGGAGTATCCGCAAAATGCTGGTGATGAATAACAACGCCACTGGTCGATTTCCTCCATTCCAATATAAGCAGACCAGCAATCTGAAACAATATGGCTTCCAGAGTAACTTCTCGTGTCTTAGTGACTTTACTGCCATGCATAGGGTGATACTGATTTTTAATAAAAAAAAAAAAAAGTGTCTGGGGGGGAAGGGTTAATATACTGCATAACCACTTCTTTCAGATTATCCAATCTGGCACCTCAATGAAGAAATGCTTTCCCAACTCCTGCTCGATACCACCAAATACCTAGAGTGATATTTACAATGAAAAAATATTTAAAGATATAAGGAATTTTGTCAGATTATTTTACGACACTTAAATGAAGGATTAACGGGAATTTTTATAGGGCTGGGTTACTCATTCAACACCCAAGATAGACTACCTTTTAAAGGGTGAAAGAATGCCAACTGTTTGCAAACATCACAAGGGGTCTAGACAGAAGTGAGTTCATGGTTTTTTCTAAAGAAAAAATGTCCTTTCCCTTCCCATTTTCCTTAAAACTTCCTCATTATTCACATGTTCCCTCCATGATATTCTCAGTATCCTTCTGTAGAACCACATCCCCATTATTTCAAATCTTCAAAGGAATGTGTGTGTAATGAATAGCAGCTTGGAATGGGAAAACAGAATACCAAGTTCAAATTCCAGTCGGGTTTATTACATTCTACATGTGCAAATACTCTTGGGAAAGGTAGGAATCCATCTCCCCCAGCTATGGAGTAAATAGTAAGACTTGTATCTGGAAAAAAAATCATTGTTATTCTTAAAAAATTGTTAATGCAATATTCACTCACAAAAAAAAAGATTATTCTTTCAATCCAAAATAGACTTCACCTTTAAATAACCTATAGATGGTTGATAACCCATTAAAAAAAACGAAACAAACATTCATCTGTGATGAAATTGTCCAGCATTGACTGCTATACTGGAGGACAAATATTACATAACAGTTCAGCACTCATACCTCTGTTTCCAACAAAAATTTTCCTGTTTCTTAATATTATGCTTAGTTTCTGAAAGGCATCTTTTGATAATTCAAAACGTCTTTAAATTTCTGCGTCACATTTTCTATTGTCTACTATAAATTTCTTTGAATCCTTTAAATTTGAATTTAGACACAACTATTTACCCCTGTCTTAATAGTAAGTTTGATAAGATCAAATTAGCAGAAAATCTCAAAAATGACCTACAATCTGTTGTTAAATGGGGCAAGAAGTGGCTTGTTAATTTTAATGCCTCCAAAACAAAACTGCTCTCTCTTTATTGCCTGAGAAAACACTTTATCTTCCATCAGCATGACCAATTCTAACCTCCAGGTGAGTGACTGATTGTGTCTTCTCGGACTAACTTTTTCACTGATATGAAGTGGAAAGAGTATATTGAATCAGTTGCTAAGTCTATAGCTAGAAAAGTCGGTTCACTGTGTTGAGCTAGACAATGTTTCTTGTCTAAATCTGTTACATATTTGTAAGTCTAGCATTTGTCCTTGCTTTGAATATTGCTGCTACATCCGGTCTGGTACTCCTGCTATATATTTAGATATTCATAAAATCCAAAGAATCTGCAATGTTATTTGTCCTGACCTGGCATCTCACCTTTAGTCACTTTCCCACTGCCATAAAGTTGCTTCCTTGTACCTTTTCTATAAATACTTTCATGGTAATTATTCTGATGAACTTTCACTTTGATACCTAGACTTTATGAATATAAGTGCAGTACTAGATTGGCAGCTAGGTCTAATCATTTTACTGTTGGAATGGCTAGATGTAACTAGAAGATCTATGCTAACAGTTTCTTTTATTGCACTTGCATGTGGAACTCATTTCCAGCTTCTTGCTTCCCTATCAACTTTGATCTTCAAAAATTCAAGTAACTATTAGAATACAACTGACAGTTGTATCTAGTTAATTTAACAGTAAATAAGTGAGACCTAATTGCCAATCTAGTAGCATTCTTAAATCCATGCGGTCAAAGCACTAAGGAGAAAAGCTCATCAGAACAATTGCCATGAAAAGATTTGTGGAAAAGACAAAGGGAAGCCAAGACATGGTGAGAAAAAGACTTAAGTCATGATGCAAGTCATGATCGATTAAATTACAGATCCTTCTTTGAATTTTGTCAAATATCTTGAGATGAATAGCAGGAGCACCAGACCAGATATGGTAACAGTATTCAATGCATGGAGAATAATTGTAGAAAAGAGAGCAGGAAGTCATGTTGGTGAGAAAGTGACTGAAGTTGAGATGCCATGTCAGGATTGATTACATTACAGATCCTTCTTTGAATTTTCTTAATAATCTTGAGATATACAGCAGGAGCACCAGACCAGATACAGCTGCAGTATTCAGTGTATGGATGAATGGTAGATTTATAAATGCACAAAATGGATGCTGATGAGAAAAATTATCTGGCACAATACAGTGAACCAACTTATTTTAAACATTTTGATACAATTGCAATTTTGAAGCTCAAATCTGCATGTCAAAATCCATCAATTTCGATGATCCAACATGGTAACCACCACTTTGTTATTCCTACCACACCTTATTTCTACTGATTGTTGTTTGCTATGCACTGTCAGAGATTTACATTGATTAGTTGATTCATTTTCTACGGCTTATCAACACTTTGTAAGTTATTTAAAGCCAGAAAATATTTTTAGATTCTAAGAATTTTTTCCTGGAGATAATAAAGATTTAGTAATACAAGTCTTACTAATTAACCCATATCTGAGGAGAAGAGATGTATAAGAAAAGGTTAGACAATCTTTGCTAATATTGGTTTACCCCCACCCAACAGATTCTAATTAGCAATAGTAGGTGTGTCACACCTGCACATTAAAATGAGCTCAATCCTAGAGCATGATATAAGCTCTTTCAATTTCTCCTTAGGAGTTTTTGTAGGCGTTATTGGGAGAACACTTGTTTTTTGATCTATCCAGAGTTAATGTATATACCCCCAGTATGTACAGATCAGCCCTGATGAGGAATTTTCACATACTATAAATGTTATTAAGTGATTTGCATATGCCATAAAGTGGTGTTGAGAGATTTGCATATGCCATAAGGTGGTATTAGGGAAATTGCTGTAATTAAAGTAGTCCGGTAGATTTAAACATTTTAGTTGTCTTTTCATTCATCTAAGGTACCTCAATATACTATTAAAAATATTATCATTGCTTACTTAATTTCAATCCTGTGCCATGAACTCATATATATATATATATATATATATATGGGCGTGTGGCCAAGTGGTTAGTATGTTCACTTTCTGATCATGAAACCCAGGTTCAAATCTCACCATAGTTGATTTGTCAGGAAGGAGACTTCCTGATGTTATCAGACTGGAGATGGGATGATCCCAGCGTGCGGCACCTTTGGAAAGTGCCCGAAAACCATGCCATGGGTTAACCCAAGCCTTGCAAGTGAAATTTAGTAGATGGGACACTTTGGGGCCCATTGATAGCTGTTCTAGCACAAAGTCCAAAGTCATCATGACTGAGAGTTTGAGTGTGTTAGTGTTGTTCAGATTCTTGATCATTCTAGGTAACACATTCTCTCCCAGAGACTGTAACTAAGGTCTGCTCAGCATAGTTGCAATATAAACTACAGGTTGGCTCTGTGGGTGTTGAGCGAGAGTTTGCAATAGGGATTGACTAGCCACCCTAGTAGATGGGTATCCTCGAATACGAGTAGCCAGTTATTATTTTATATATATATATATATATATATATATATATATATATATATGCATGCTAATATATAGAAAGTCATGAACTCACTTCTCTCTGCACTGTCTAATTCCCATCACTAAAGATTGTGTCAATAGTATATCACTATTATTAACAGAAAAGAGATTGAGTTTCCTATAAAAAAAGAAACACTCAAGCAGTAATCACTGTAAAAATCTGTTACACCCATTTTCAGTCTTGACATATGTTGGTTTATTTGCGTGCAAAATATGTAGCAAAAAAAAAAAATATTGCATGCAACTACAAAATAAGGAAGCTGATTTAGTTTTCTGCCCAAAATTTGTACAAGGTATTTTGATGTAAACTGTTGAAAAAATAAGTTATCTTGGTAAAACAGCAGACATCAGGGAATGCCTAAAACGTTTTTCTCTTTACCCAGGGCTACAGTTATTATTGCAACTGTATTAATCTCATTTTTATTATTTTATTTCAAAATTACAATTTTGCTAACTATAATTTTTTTTTAATTTATTAAATGAATATCTGGAAAAATAAATTTAAGATATTTTTAAAATTTATTTTTTAATGATGTTTTTATTAGTAAAAACAAATTAAAAGAATAAAAATAATCCAATCAAAATGTTGTGATTTGAAAGAAGAAAAAACATTTTTTAAGTCATGAATTTTGGAAAACGGTGAGGGAGATTAAAATCTGTTTGGTATTTATTTGTTGAAAAGTTTTGAATAAATGGAATTTATTAAAGTTTGAAATAAAAAAAAATCTTTCATTTCCTTTTTTCCTTAACTGCCCAAGAATAAACAAAATTCTTTTGAGCAGAAGAACTTCAGGACACTGACAACAAAATGGTATGGTATGTTCAAGATGGCCGCTGTACAGTTTTTATCATAAATTCATGGGATGTAGTTTTGTTACTGCTCATGGATTGGTTAGATTTGCTGTAATTAGTTATGTAGAATATTCATATTTTTTTGCCCAGGTTTAAACTTAAATTTTAAGTGTGTGCATTAAACATGAAAACTAAATATCTTTTTTTTCTAGCTATATAAGTTGCAATATTGGTGCTATGAACAAAAGTATGTTATTTCTGCTGCCCTATTAAACCAATGTGTAAGAATGAATTTAAATCACTAAACAAAATGCTGTATTTGTTTTGAATTTAAAAAGAATATTCATATAGATATTAAGCATATTTTATTCTTTTTCACTGTTACACGTGTCAAAGATCGACATCATGACACTTTTATATGGCTGATGCTAAACTTCCAGAGAGCAACAGACTAACAAGAAGTGAAGCGAAACACATTTGTCTGTTTCTTCCATTGAACAAGAGTATAGGATTTTCCAGTGCTACCAGACCTAGGGATTGAACTCACAACTGTCAGAAGAACCAGATATGTTTTACCCAGTGTTTTAATTCACTAGGCTGTTATCTCTTGTGAAGTGAAATTTTAAAACCGTAAATATAATGTCTGTACTTATTGGTACAATTGTCTGAGTGTCCTGACTTTGTTTGGTGGAAGTGACTGAGCATCTTCACTTGGGTGGTGAAATTTTCCGAGCATCCTCACTCGGGTGATGGAATTGTTTGATTGTCGTCACTCAAGTGGGGAAATTGTTTCAGCATCTACATTTATAAATCTTGTTCAATTCTTTATATGATAGTGAGGTGAGAAAAGGTTGAACATCAGCCTCCAAGGAGTGAAGTCAACAAAAGAGAACAACACTGGAAAGAAATAACTAAAAGAATCAGCACATATGCAAAGCACTGACAACATCCCCAGTAGACCAAATGGGTTTGAATATTAAAGCATATAAACAAATATGACAAATTATATTCATCCTTAAAGGACAAGATTCAAAAAATTCTAAAATGCATGTCAAAACACTGCTTAAAGGTTGTAGGAATTCTTTTAATTGGTTTTTGTTGAATGTTAAAATTCAGAGTGTCGGGATTTGATACAATAACAAAATATTGTTGCAAGGTCACTCGTAATTCGGCCATTTAGAATAATCACGATTTTCATTTAAAGAATAAAATTTAGTAGAAAAGATAATGTAGTTTCAACAAATAAACATTAATTTAACAAGAATTGGTGACTGGAAAGTAATGTCTTTTTGTTTGGCTTAATAAAGTTCAGAAATAAAATATAAATTGTCTTTGTGTACATATGTGAGAAACAATGAAATGTTGTTATATGTGTGTTTGTATGAAAAAGTCAACACGTTTGTGTGTGGTGCATAGTAAAGAGGATACAAGAGATAGCTAGAAATTGTTTCTTACTGTTGGCGGTGTTGCTGTAGTCTGAAGTTTCGTCATTGCTGTCACTTTTAGCAAGAGGGTGTGAAGATCATAAGTGAGAGTTATGTGGCGCTAGTGACAGCTGTGTGTATCCTGTTTGGGGCCTGGATTTCATGTTTTTATACACTTTTTTGTAATAAAATTGGCTACAGAATTAAATTATTTATTTCTTCCTAATTGGCCCAAAAAAGTCACATGGTATGTCTTCTACTACATCCGCATGATATTTTGGTGGTATCTACCTAAATCATGACTAATACAACAAACTTTCTCATTTGTATTCTATGATTTTATTAGTGTGTTTTAAAATGCAAGTATTTTGTTGAGTGCAATTGGTTTATAAATATTGTATTCGATATTTTAGTGGACACGACAAGGTGAACCCATTAGTCATCCAAATTTGTACTTGTAAAAATTATTGTTAAAGGTGAAATAGCATTGATTAGTGATAAGTCAGCAGATTTTTATGATTTTAACTATTGGTAACGAGAGTTTTATTTTTGATTGTATTAAAATCTGTTTTTTTCCAAAGTATTTCACTTAAACATATTTTCAATATGACTCTCTATTAATATCTCTGTGATAGTGATTTACCTGATCTTGCAAATAAACTAAATAAAGTCAAACATACAGTAGAATTTACATACAAAATGGAAAAAACACTACCTTTCTTAAATATCATGTCACACCACATTAACAGTTGCTTAAAACTTAGTGTCCACTGAAAATCAACTTGTAAAAATGGTTTTATAAATTTCTATTCCCATTATAATAACAAAATAAAATCATGAATAATTATTGGATTCTACTTAAGAGCACTCAGAATTTGCAGCCCTCAGTATTTACACAAAGAGGGGAAATACATAAAAAATTCTTTCAAGCTCCTACAATACCCTATTTCATGTTCAATACAAAAGGCTCATAAAATATTCCAAAATAGAAAAGTAGCCCCTCCTAACAAACCCAATGAATAAAAAAAAACATTGTTTTACCCACTAACTCTATCACAACTAGAATTAAAAAGTATTTATCTAAACTCAACATAAAATTTGCACAGCTACATCTAAAACAATAAAAGACTTAATACAAAACAAAATCATAGGCTGAAACTTGAAGGAGGAATTTACTCTATCACATGTATTAATTGCTACAAGGAATACTTTGAAGAAAGCTCAATGAATTTAAATAGAAGATTATATGAACACAAAACGTATCTTTTACAAAACAACACACTAAATGCATTAGCTGTTCACCATAATTTTGATTCAAAAAATGCTATGCTAATTAAAAGAGAAAGCAATTTACTAAGATGAAAATATATAGAAAGTGCTTTAATTACTAGATCATCTACAGTAAACTTACATCCAGGTTCTTACAAAATATCACCTTTTTGGCAGATCTTCTTTTTATCCGAATGTGGGATATTTGTGTGTGTGACTTGTGAGGTTCAATATTTAATTTATTGCATTCACTTTCACACAAATGTCATTGGGAAAGTCACAACTCTGTCTCTCCCACCCAAAGGTGTGTATCAAATAGCTAGACAGACTTTCTAGCCTTGGATGGCAATATTTCTCTTTCAGAAAAGGAAAAATCTGAATTCCAAACTATGGAGAAGGCAGTGTGAAACCACTCCACTCTCGTTCCAAAGAAAGCAGGGCAATTCACACACAATAAGGACATACATTAATAAGCATTTATCTAAAAATTCTGACAATTATCTTCATCTTTGTTGTTTTTATCACGTTTTGACTGTTGTACTGACTTTCATTGCCTATATTTTAATAATAATGTTTGTTTCACTTCTTGTTTTTCTTTTTATATTACAGTTTATAAAATCTGTTCTTTGGAAGTATAAGACCAACTTTTTCTCCCTCCCAACAAAAAAAATGGTGACAAAAATTTCTCTTGGGTCTTATCGTCAAAGTTGAACTATTTTGGTTTTCATTTGTAAATTACAGCATTTGTTCTTAGAATTCCCAGTTGGGTGTGTGATTTATTTTTCCATCAAGTATGGTGGGAAAGTGGGAAGGTGGGAAAGTGGGACCCCCCCCTCACACAAAAAAAACAAAACAAAACAAAAACAAAAACAGAATGAACTTCTAATGTAACAAAGTCATAGTCATGCCCTACTCTGCAAGTGTTTTTCATTCATAAAAAAATACTTAGCATTTTGGCTGTGGAACCTTTGTTGTCCAGGCATGATTTTCATCTTGTAGTCAGTCAGCCACGTCTGTCTTTTGGCAATGTAGAAAAATATAGGGTGGGAGTTCAAACCAAAACTGGTTGTTTATTTGGATTTTACAGCTTAAATTCGAAAGAATGAAACAAGCCTAAACATGGATTACAAAAATGAAGAAACTCATTAAAATGAATAAGAATAAAAATCTGTGAAATCATGAAAAAAGTTCATGTTAGATTTTCAAACCAACTTAAGGCTATTACTTCTACTCCTTGTAGAATTAGATTTCTCCATTTTCTTTTTTAAACCTGTTAAAAGAGGATCACAGCTAAGGATTCTCAGTTTGTGCTGAATCCATTAAAATTGGCTCCAGAGCTCAGTACGAAACAATGCTTTCTGATTGGTCCATAAATAATAATCTCATGTTCTGCGTACATCCTCGAGTTGACCTGTTCAACGAGCCAAGAAAATGTAAATGTTCTCAAGCCCCCATGTGATCAAGAAAACTCAAATATGAAACTTTGATGTGACTTAGTGAGTCCTTAAAATAATCAACTCATTACACAAATCCATGAAACCCAACTTCCTTGCGTAAAAGTTAATTTTTATTAACATCAACTCATCTGCTGATGAATTCAACTAAGATTCAGAAACCAGCTCACTCAATATCTTAACATAAAGGAAATCGTAACTATATCAGTCAAAGTGAGACAACTCTCCAGTAAGTCAAGCAATCGATTTCATTCAGTTTCACCATCAACATATTGTTTAATTCCTTACCAGATCTATAGCATAACACCTTTTATATTACCTTTGATCACACAACGAAGAACTCTAAAGTGTTTTAAACAACTGGTTATATAAAAATATTTCTGTTAAAACAAATATCTGCCTATTTGATTATTTCTCTTGTTGTTACGGTGTTTGTTGCATTTGATATCAGTAAAAATAGCAGAGGGTCAATTTAATTTGTATTTTGTCACCGATACATATTGATTAACCCACTATATACTAGTAGGTAGTCAACAATCCAGCCTGAAATACAGGAAGAAAAAAGATGAAGAAACTCATTAAATATAGAAACGTTTTTCTTTTTTTACAGACTTATCTTTTATACAAAAATTAATCATTAATTAAATTTAATCTTTTTAAAAACCAGTTTTTCTAAATTGTAAATAAAAATATTCAAAAGTCACTTAACTTTTGCTGATTAAGGATTCATAAGAAATAAATGTTTCTTAACCTGACCTACTTCCCATATTCAATGACCAAACATCAGAAAAATGATTTTAGGAAGTGGGTTGAGCCAAGAACTTTTCAACAGAGAAATAAAGCTAAATTTTAAATGTAGTTGGAGTTTGTATATGGACAAAGCAACAATCTGTGATAAAGGTAAAATTATTAAATGAACCAAAATCTTCTAAAGTCAATCATTTTTGAAAGCTGCCTCTTTTTCTGGTTTTTAGCAACATTTCTAGCAACATTTCCTTCTTGTTTTTCTTTTTAAAGGGCTAACACATTTAACCATTATTCCATGCTGCATTGTTGACTACCTAGTAGTAGTAGTAGTAGTAGTAGTAGTAGTAGTAATACATTTAAGTTGGGTTGAGATTCTTACATGAAATCTTTTCATTATCCTACATATTTTTTTATTCTGATTCCTTTGTTGTATAGAACTCCTCATGCTGGGAAGTCAACAGCACCAATTAGATAAAATGTTGCATCTTTTCTCTCAGCCAGTGATCGCTAGTTGATTTGGTTCAGAAATGAAAGAACTTCAACACTGATAATTTTAACTTAACTATTTTATTAACGGTCGCATGTTGACATGTACTATCTACCCAGTAGCCGGGGGGCGGGGGTGTATGAGAGAGAGAGAGAGAGGGGGGGTCACGCCCTGTATTTTTGGCTATCTCAATGTGCCTTCAAATCCTCTATTAGAACACTTCCCAGATAAATTTTGTACTTGATTTTGGTATCTCCGACTTGTAATTTGCATTTTGGGCTCATGCCTTTGTTAACAGTCATGCATTGTCTTCTTACACTTGATATTTACTCCTTTTTTTTCAAATACCAAAGCAATAATTATATTTGACGAATGTTTAAGTTGGTTGCTCTTTCAACCAGAACCTGTGTAATGAATAGGGGCTTGGAATCAGAAAACTCCTGAAGATGGCTGGAGACACAACTGTTGAAACATTGTGATAATAATAACAAGGATAAGGAAAAATAATATTTTTCACTAGTATTTTTCTTAAACAGTATTTCCTCAATTATCAGTACAATCACCAAAGTTAAGCAACATTGAGCCCAGTCATATGTTTGGGTTTTAATAAAATTTTAAAAATAGTTTTTTAAAATAATGAAAATTGCTGAGTGGGTGTACAGTAATAGTGGTGTCAATGGAAAAAAAAAAAAAGTCTTTTTAACACACCATGTTTTACGGGTGTGTTTGTTAAACTTTGCCGATATTACAGTAGTTCCTCAGTTTTCTGGACTTTGAATATCTGGAGGTGAAATGAAGAGAAAAATAAATCTAATTTAATTTTGGGAGTTAGTGGCAGAAAAACATGAGGCCAGTTGGAAACAGACAGATTGATTTATTTTTTCATAAAAAATAAACTGGACAAAACCTGGAACAAAATGCTTAAAAAATTTATTTGATTATCCAAAAGCACTTTATTTCATAAAATGACTTTTTCTTTATCTTTTTTGATAATTTTGATATTTAGTTATCTAAAATTTTGAATTATCAATATATTTTTTCAACTCCTATTCCCAGAAAAAATTCAAAGTAATGGTCAATAGCACAAGCAACACCAGTGCCAGCATCACCATGGACAATAAAGCACTGGCGGAAGCGTCCAGCTTCAAATACTTGGGAGCAATCCTGTCAAAAGATAACACCTGCAATGCAAAAAATCTACAGATTGCCACAGCAGCAATGGCCAGACTGGAAAGGATATAGAAGCATAGCATCAACTTCCATATGAAGTTCAAGCTCTACAAGTCATTGGTTGTATCCATCCTCTACAAATGTGAGAGTTGGACACTTCTGGTTGGGGCAGGAAAAAGTCTCCAGGCATTCGAGAACAAATGCTTGAGAAAGGTCCTCTGCATTGCCTACTGGGAACAGAAAACCAATAACTATGTACAGAGCAAGGTGAAAAGTCTTGTGGGTCAACAGAAATCTTTCTTCACTACTATTAAGTATCAGAAAATGGCATGGTTCGTTTTACAGCATATCAACATCAATGGGTTATTTAATGCTGACAACATTTATTTTGCTGGTAATATTTTGTTTTTGTCAAAAATCTATTTCTGGTAATATTTTTCCTTCAAAAGTATATTGCTGGTAATAATTTTTTTTTACAAAGTATTTCTGGTATTAAAACCTATTTTTACACTTTCATAGGGTTTTTACCACAGTTTTGGGGTTAACTATTTGGGACCCTAACAGGTGCTACCACCCTGAAGTTGGCATGGTTTGGCCCATGTCACAACAGCCTTTGCAAGACCACCATGCAAGATAATATTGAAAGCAAATGCAAGTGGGGACGGCAACACAGGAGTTGATCAGACATCAACGGTGGGGATGGGCACGACAATGCTGGAACACCTGAACATCCTCCTGGAGGGGGTTTGTCTGTTTCTTCCACCTTTAGGTCCCTTTGATAATTGAAGCAGTCAAGGAACTGATGATGATGATTCTCAGGTCTCTGGATAATTGCAGAAGTACCAAATTATTTTGATTAAAGCCCCAATTTAGCAGAATCTTATCTTTTTTAACAATGACATTATATGGGCCTTAATGATTATTATAAATTGTTCATATAGTATTTCTTGTGTCTGTTGCTCGTTTACACTTTGTAGTTTTAATTGATGCAGTAGTCTTAAATTTTCTGAATTTCTAAGTGTTTTGACTAGCCTTTCTTCTAAGCCTTTTGTTCCTTGTTAGTGCCACAAGAAAGCCATTTATGTATTCTGCAACAGTGAGATTCTGACAAAATTTGAACTCTCGTCCTCTGTCCTTGGGAGCATGCTTGGATATAGGTAACATCTAATGGAAGTCAACTTCCAGATATTATTAAATCTAGTCATATGCCTTCATTTTTTTTTTAATCTAAGCTGGATCTGTAGAAATACCTCAGGTCATCTATTATTTCATGACCCTCCCCTTGTATCTATTCTCCCTTCCAACTAAGATTATTCATTACCTTATACTTCTGCTCTTCTCTTACTCTTTGTCCATATCTTTGTATTCTCTCCCTTATTTCTTCAACTATAACTAAGACTCTCCATTAACTCAGGTCTCTGCCCTTCATTCGTATCCTCCCATTGAATACAACTAAAATTATACATTCTCTCATACTTCTGCTCTTCTTTGTCTGTATCTTCTCATTCTCTCCCTTATCCCTTCCAATACAACTAAGACTATTCATTATCTCATGCCCCAGCTCTTCTCTTAACCTTTGCCTGTATTTTCTCCCTTATCCTTTTCAATACTAGATCATCAGTTATCTTGTGTCTACTCTTTTCTCACACTTTACCTGTATCTTCTCATTCTTTCCCTTATCCCTTCCAACACAACTATGATTATCCATTCTCTCACCCTTTGTCAGTATCTAATTCCTCTCACTTATCTCTCTCAATATCCATTATCTCAGGCTTTTGGCCTTCTCTCACCTTTTCCCTGTATCTTCTCATTTCCTCCCTTATCCCTTCCAACCTTTGTTGCTTGACAAAAGCTGAAGAATCAATTACCTGTAACATTGGGTAAACATCAAAAACAAAATAGTCAATTCTAAATTACAGACTTTAAAATGTTTCAGCAGAGTGGGGGAGGGCATTAAGGGATATGGGCGGGGGAATATATTCCTTAGTTTAATTTGAAGGAAATTATGCCAAATGAAAAGATATCCATTAGCATCATGGTTCCTAAACATTTTGCGCTGCTATCACCCCTGGACTCACAGACAACATCCCTACGTCTCCTCCTTCCACACCCATCTGAAGGTACTTCTCTAATGGTATCACATACAGTACAAATTCAAAACTAATATAACGCTGAATGCACACAGGTATTCATTGACTTCTTTTTTTATGCCATTATATAAGATGCTGCCAGACAAACATCCATGGTTGTATTGCTAGTTACAAACCTAGGGCCTTGACGTTGTTAGTGTTGCTATTATTGTTTTATATTGTTCAGTGTTCATTCAGGACATGGGTGATCAAGACTCTTCACAACTTCCTATTCTTCGTTCCCATTATGATGTTCCTCAGTCCCTGTTCTAACATCCATTTATACAAGTTCATTACTTCCTTGTTGCTTACATGTTCCTTCCATGACGAAGTAAATCTTTTTTGCCTCAAGTCTATTGTGCAGCATTCATTGCCATATAGGAGAATTGATATTACATAGAAACAAAGAAAAATGCTAACATATGAAAGTTAAGCAACATTGAAAACTGGTCAGTACCGAGATGGGTAATCATGTGGGAATACTAGATGCTATAAGCTTGGATGTGCAGGTGGTATAGTGGATAATGATGTAACCCACACCTATCATGCCCACAACTCACTCTCTTAGCTCTGTCTCTTCCTTCTCAGGTGCTAGCTTTGTTGAGTAATACCAACCTTACAGGTCATCCAGCTTTCTTTGCCTCCCCCAATTGGGGCTAGTGTGCTGTCTTGATAGGGTTGATTTTTTTTGGAACTGTTCTTAAAATCATTTTAACGAGTTTCGTTTTTAATTTTAATAACTATTCAACCCACTTTCCTGAGAATTTCAACAATTATCATCCAATTAGTTGTTCCTCCAAATCAGCACCTGCAATTTCATGCATTTAAATGTTTAAACAGGGCCAATACCTGCTTACAAGGAGACAGAATTTGAAGTCAGAGAGCTAATAAAATTTTCCACTTTGTTTAAATTTTGGAAGGCATTTTTGCAATTCCAAACACTTCTGGATTTTTGTGTTGCATTTTTCATTGTCTGTTAAAACAAACTCTTTTATGCAAATTTCTAATCAGTCAATGACATGGCAACCTGCTGAATTTCATTTCATGCATTACTATTGGGAAGAAAAGTTAAGTTACTTTGAACATAGCATAGTATTTGGTGCAAACTGCTGATCTACTAGAATTTTTATGCACAAGCATCTGTAGTGTTTACAGACAAAACTATATAGTAAGCAGCAGTTTGAAAATCCCCTGTTGATGATAGAAAGCTAAACAGTAGCTCAAATAACCACACTTTACAATGGATGAGTATCTTTCAACATATTGAACCTTGAAGCAGATGAGCTACAGCAGCAGACCATATTGAGGGCCTCTCTGATCAGATACAAAAGAAACTGAAGCTACAATGTGCTAAGGACTAAAAATATTGCCTGGTCTGATGAGTCAGGATTTCTGTTAGTAAGAGCCAGATTTAGGTATAAACAACAAAGTATGGACCAATCTTGCCTTGTATCAATGGTTCAGGCTTGTGGTGGTGCTTGGTAAGTCTTGAGACTTTTGCCAAAAGTAAAAGATTGTTTAAAGGCTGCAGCATACCTAGGTATTGCACATGATAAAAGTGAACCTATCCTCTGGTGGCCAATTCGAATATGACAACACACAGTGTCACAAATTAGCAATAGTGGTAGATCGTGTCATAGAACACAGTAATGTCTATCTCATAGAGCACCTTTGGGATGGGGTGGGAAAGGAGATTCAAATACTGGATGTGCAGTCAACTTATCTTGAAGAATTGCAGCATAAGCCAAATTTTGAAAGAGGTCTTTCAGTACATTGTAGGATCTGAAGGCAAAAGGAGGACCAGCCCAGTATGTGAACAGGATACCTAATAAAGTGATTTTATTTTTATAAATATAAAAAAAGTAACTAAGGGGCAGTGATGTGGTGTAATGGTTAGCAACCTTGTCTTGTTAGATCAATTACTACTGAATAGTGAGTTCAATCATCACTGGAGGCTCAATACTTCTGGCCTTGTGCCACATCTAAGTTATGCACAGTAAATTGCTATAAGACAGGAAAAGGCAAGGCGTGAAAACTATAATCAAGTTTTCAGAATTTCTAGTAAAAGCGTCAAAATTGAATAACAAAAGATAGACAAGAAAGATTTCTGAAAATTTAAGTTTATTTCATTTGGAGAACCACCATGATGAAAATGTGAATTATATAAATTCTGTAAAGAGATTAAGCATAAACAGATGATATCACTTTAAAGGGAGGGGGTAG
The DNA here is from genome assembly GCA_903632075.3 of Acanthosepion pharaonis. Classification (NCBI taxonomy): domain Eukaryota; kingdom Metazoa; phylum Mollusca; class Cephalopoda; order Sepiida; family Sepiidae; genus Acanthosepion; species Acanthosepion pharaonis. The sequence continues at coordinate 390,738 of CAHIKZ030001700.1, forward strand.
GTGGGGGGGTTACAATCTAAAACCCAATGTAGAAAAATGGGAAGAGGGTGGGTGGGGTTTAAAGAAAGAGAAAGAAAGAAAAAAATTTCAGAGATGAAAGAAAAGTTAAAAAATGAACAAGTTCAGTTTCTTTTATTTTTTGTTATTTGTTCTCCCTTCCAAAAGAAAAAGAAAAAGAAAGAGAGAGAGAGAGAGAGAGAGAGAGTGAAAAGGAAATTCACAAGGTGGACACAGTGTCTGTTGCTTAAAATTATTTGCAGAAATGTGATGGGACTCCATTGGTTCTTTGGCGCTTACGGGCTTCCATGCCTGTGAAGAATTCTCTGATGTCTTCCTCACGAACAACCTGAGACAAGAGAGAGTAAAAAAAAAAAAAAAAAAAAAAAAAAAAATTATAAACATACACATACCCCCACTGGAGGAAAAAAACAAAAAAAAACAAACAAACAACTAATGAAAACCAATAAATAACAAAAACAAATAAACTCATGTTAGTGGAATAAATTGCTCTGCTATTCATGTTAACAGGTGTGTGTGTGTGTGTGTGTGTGTGTGTGTGTGTGTGTGTGTGTGTGTAATTGATAACAACTAGTCTAGATTAAGAAGTCCTACTAAAGAAAAATTCTACCTACAACAGGAATTAGAACTGGGAAACCACTTTTTAAAGTCAAGTGTCCCACTACCATTTCAGTTAAAGGAGTATCTGTTAATGAAAGTATGTTTTTCTTGTTGGGGCTTCGAATTCTATTTCAGTTACTGAAAAAATGAAAAAAAAAAGCCATTTTTTTTTTTAATAAGATGTTTATTTCTTATCACTTTATCTTGTTGACTTCTAGCTCAGATACTGAGCACTTTTACCCATAAATATAGTATACCTTATTAAAAAACAAAACAATATATAGTAAAGGTAATAAATCCATTAGTATATAATCCAAGTGGAACCTAGTAATATAAAAATATTAAAACTGATCCACAAAAAGAGCTCAATGCATTCATTATTACATAGCAGAAATTAATACACAATAAAATCCAAAATTCCCCTCATATTGGGAATAACCTTATTTCAACTGAAAAAAAGGTCAGCCTTATTCATTGAATAAGACTGATGAATTTTTTTTTTTTTGTCAGTTGAAAATAAGGTTATTCTCCATATGAGGTGATTTTGGATTTTATTGTGTGTAAACACACTCACAAACACAGTAGAATCCCTTATATCCAGACATGATTTTGATGTGTATAATTGGACTATTTAGGTAATATGTAACTGATTTGAAATTTCTATTTTTCTGGAAATTTACTTTGGATAATTCCTTATGCCTATTTCACCCTAATGGCTTGCATTGGTGCAAAAGATGATAGGAATAAGAGGAAAAGAACAACTTTGGAGTTATCGCAAAAATGGAAATTTTAAACAGACTAGATGCTGGTGTAAGATCATTGTAACTAATGGCCGAGTTCAACATAAGAAAGTCAACATTGTATGATATAAAATCTTCCAAAGAGACTATTCTCCAGCGTTCACACTCTCACAATGAACAAGGAAATAAAAAACATGATTGTGATGAGACTTGGACCAAAATTGAAAAAGCTATTGAAAAGGTTGTCTATTTTATGGAAAGAAAGCCAGCATTTAGCTATGACGATTGCAATAATTCACAGAGTTAAAGTTTCTTTCATTAAAAAGAAAAAAAAAAAAAAAAAAAAAAACAAAAGCAAAACGAAATGCAGAAAAAGTTGAGAATGAAATTAGAAGAGAAAGAATCATCATGCAACAGCAAGTAAAAAAATCCTCATTACATTATTTGTTTTGCATATGGGCAGACTTAATTTAATGAATTTTCATTAACATTACATATTTCTTTTTCCTTAAAATCAATTCAGTTATATTTCAATCACCATTTTTTTTATTTATTTACTATAAAACATTGAAAATAAATGTTAAATCTGTTTCATTTTAATCAAAATATAGCCTCATATCCAGAAGGCCGTAGTCCGGTTACAAGGGATTCTACTATATATATATATATATATATATATATATATATATATATATATATATATATATATGGATCAGAATCTGACAGGATGATAAAATAAAGAACAAATAGGAAATGTACATGTTTCACTTATTATTAAAGCCCAGTCAGTTCTCTCTCAATCTCTGACAAAGTTTTAATCAAAGTTAGCTTAGATTGATATACATTTGTTATTTATTTTATTGTGTGTGTGTGTGTGTGTGTGTGTGTGTACATCTTATGAAATACATTGGTTTGATGCTTTGGCAAACATTTTTAGCTGAGCATCATTAAGGATTTTGGGCCTTAACATAATCCTCATTCACAGCGACCCAGCTGATACTGATTGAATATCAACTTGTGTGCCATTTGTCAGCTGCAACTGTTCTCATGTGTGCAACATGCTGTAACTCATCTGGCACTTTATAGTCCAATCATGATTTCTGCACTATCATATAAAAAAAAAAGAAAAAAGAAAAAAGCATACAGAGTAACCGTTTGCTAGTGCAGGGAATATAGCTACAATCTCAATTTGAAGTGGTAAGTAACGATCTTTCATTTCTCACATACATAACCAAATTCTACCAAATCCTAATTCCTTTTATCCAGTTTTCATTTATGTAACCTTGGTGAGGGGGCAAACAAGTCGTAGATCTTACTCAGCCAAAGATCACCTGTAGGTAATAACAGTCCAGTGTACCCTAATTCTATCAACCCCCTGGACTACTGTCAGATGTAGTTTTCCAACAATAACACACGCAGGTGTATAAAACACTAAATTGAAATATCAACCATAATTTCCCCATTCTCTTACCAAAAGCCTCTTTAGCTATAACCATCACCTAAAGATTCCGAATGTTGCTATAGATATTGAGCAAATGGTCTTGTCCCCCTCCCCACCAAGTCTGTCACTTCTAATTTTGACAGTAACTTGCAAAGTGACTACCCAATGAAGCCTCTACATCCTACTTCTATCAGTTCACACAGAGCTTGCCAACCCTGACTTTTGCATTACTCTACAATATATAAATATTTTCCAAATTTCATTTCATGGATTTCACCTATATTCTCTTCCCAAGGGACTGTTAATTCTAACATGATAATTTGCATTGTTTTATCCAAATAAATAATCATGTACAGACAGATGTGTTTGTATATATCTACTTTCATTTGGAAGAACAAAAAAAAAAAAAAAAAGAAATGCAGAAAGTGGGAGGTATACAAGGCTAGGTAATAGGTTGTATAATACCTGCACAAAGAAACTTATGTTACTAAGATTAGTATGCCAGAGATTTGTCCAGGAAATATCCCCCCCCCATTTTGTCCAGGCCACCTGCTGATTTAAAGCCACCATTTCGTTTGCTCTAATTTCCTCCACTCCTGCTCACACTTCATATTGGAGACAGCCACCATTTTGCTAGTGGCTTGAGAAAAAAAAAAAAAAAAAAAAAAAAAAAAAAAAATTAGTGTGCACGTCTGAAACTTACCTTATTAGAATCAGCAAATTTCTTGAGGTAATCAGTCAGTTCTGACTTTAAATCATTGTAACCTGAAAAATATTTCATTAACGATTACAATTTTAATTCTCAATATCAGCTTCAAATATTGGAATCATCCATTTAAATCCATCTCATTATATTTGGTTTCATATCAATGAACAATGCAGACAAGTGCTAAACCAAGAGCACCAATTGATAATCAGAAGCTGCAATTTATTTCAACATATCATCCTTATTAGGCATTCTTTAAATATGCTTTCAGTACATATATGTATTTCACAGAACAAATGTCTGAATCACTCACCATGGATGACTTCTATCTGTTGAACCCGGTTCATCCTGGACAATGCTTCTAGACCAGTAGGGGTGTCTGTGCTGACTCCTTGTCCCTGGGCTTCATATTCACTGATCAAGTCCTTCTGGTCAGTTAAAAAGCTTACACCATGTTTTTTGTACATCTCCTGCAAAGAAACCAGGGTTTAATACAATCAAATGAAAAGGAAAAAGACATTCTATTTAACACTATAGATAAGGTGGTTCAGAAAATAAGGTCTGATTTTAGAACCAACTTTTATTCATGAATTAATGTATTTAGAGTGTCCATCAAAATAGAAACCTTGAACATCTATACATTTCTGCCATTGAGGTACAATGTTATTCATGCATTTATGATAAAACTCTAAAGGTTTGGAAGCCAAGAAATCTTTGAATGCAGTTTCTGCATCTTCTTTGCAATGGAATGTCTTTTG
>CAHIKZ030001700.1:400000-545000 GCA_903632075.3 Acanthosepion pharaonis
GGGGTTATGGTGTCAGTGGTTTCTCTTTTCATGTTCATGGGGTCAAGGGTGATTTATGTAGTAGTGTTAGTTGAGATTATATATATATATATATATATATATATATATATATATATACACACACACACACACATTTTATTTATGCATTTGGCATAAATTGTGGTATTTGTTCTCATGTCTGCATTTACAAATTATTCCTGATCTTATGTTTAGTAATTTCTTTTGTTGGGTATGAGAAATTATTGCTACCTTTTCATGTAGGTAAAGTACGCATTTCTTTGTAATGTCGTAGGCATGTGCGTTTTCAATATTTTCCAGTTTATTCTTGGTGTAATATTTCTGTCTTGTGTTGTTTGTGTGAGCTCCAATGAGTGAACATGCATGCATGTATGTTTTGATGACAATTTTTCCTCCCATCACTATAAAAACACTGATATACGCAATCATATATAAATCCAAAATGTAGAAATTAATCACTTTGACGATCACAAATAGTGTGAAACCCAGGGTCACAAACTCACATCAATCCAACTAAATATGTTAACTATCACTGATATTGAGCACTTTCCAATAAGCACCACGCAAATATAATATATAAACTATATAAAAAATTGCATATACACACACATTTTACATATATAACTTTTTTTTTTTTTTACATGCACGCACACATTACACACGTGTGTGCGTATATATATATATATATATAAAATAAAAATGAAGGAACAAATATGAAACTTTTTTGCTTAAGCTTCATCAGAAATTTTTGGGAAATTTATTATGCTCTGGTATTTTGAGTTGTTTTCTGTGATTGATCTCACATATTTTTATTGTATTGTGGCATAAGTGTATGTGCTTCTGGATTAGCTTAGAGGGAAGACAATGGGAGGTGTGTGTGTGTGTATTTTAGTAGCGCACTATAAATTCATGGAGGTTAGCATCAGTCATGCTGATAGTAAGCAGAAAAGGTCCTCTATGGTGATTAAATGAAAGCAGTTTTGTTTCAGATGTGTTGAAATTTACAAACCATTTCTTGTCCCAGTTAACAACTGAGTGGAGATTGTTTTTGAGAGCAGTTGCCAGTTTTATATTGTTGGACTTGCTAAGGAAAAGTAAGTGTAAAAGTTGTTTTATTTTCTGTGACTAAATTCTGTGTATGATTGATTATACACACACACACACTTTTTTTTTCCCTTCTTTTCTTTTAAAAATCGTTTCACCCCAAGTAAGGTGATAATGCCACCAGAAGGCAGGAGCTTACAAGGAGTGAAAGTTAAAGATAATGAGAAGACTGAAAATGGGGAGGAGGAATGAGGAAAGAACAAAAAAGGAACAGGGTTAAAAAAAAAAAAAACAGAAGATGGTGATTGCAATTTTCTCTTATTCATAAAAGTGTTTTTTAACGCCACAAATTATGCAGCATTCACTTTAACTGTGTTATTTAGCAGGATTACTTCGCTAATTACATAAATGTAAAAACAGTATGTTGGCAATAAATGGCACTGTTGATTATTTATGGCTAACAATACAATTTTTTTCCCTCAACCAGTTTACCCCAACATTAATAACATATCTAACCAACAGTCAACACACTTGCTGGCATCACCAACTCTTGTCATCTTGTACATCTATAAATCCACCTTCATCCATGCATTGAACACCGTCTGGTCTGGTGCTCCTGCCGTACATCTCTAGATTCTTGACAAAATACAAAGGATCTGTAATGTTTTTGATCCTGACCAGTCAACTTGACTTTACTTTCTCACTAACATGACATGGCTTCCCTATGTCTCTTTTACAAATATTTTATGGCAAAAATAGCATGTTGAACACTAAAATAATAAATACAAAGAAAATTTGTTAAGCTAAGTAAGCAACTTACCAAGCATTCATTTTCATCAGCTGAGCTTTCATGGGGGGAAATATTTTCACTTTGTTCAGTTTTAACACCATTTGAGGTCCCTGCCTTAACATCAGGTTTTTCTTCTTTAATCTTTGGGTCAGTGTTTGAGACCAGGGCCTTTTCTTGTGTTTCAGGTTTTACTGCAGTAGTACTGTCAGCAGTTGGTTCCTTTTTGGAGTCCACCGATTCCACATCAACTTTTGTATCTTCACTCTTTTCCATTTTAACAACTGCAAGAAACAAAAAATTACTTACAATATGAAAATTTTCTCGAGTATAGTTAAGGGTGTGTTGCGTGGAGAAGAAACTACATACCGATCTGCAATACCTCTCAATCTTTGTTGTCTTATTTAAAAAAAATCTTTTTATAGAAACAGTGATTAGTTTCTTCTTATTATCACCAGTCCTATAACATGTGGGTGTGGTCATAGGATTGCTGCACAACTGACCAGTTCCTTCATCTATCTGAATCAAAAGCTGGAGAAACATTCATTCATATAGAATGTGTCTTGAACAGATAAACCCATTACTCTCCGTGTCAAACCACAGCTGATGTCCTCCATCTTGAAAGCTCATGACCATTGACTTTGGTATCGGAAGCTCTCCACTCAGCAATGCCATGTTATGATCACATTGGCTGTATCCATAGCTATGGAGCTCAGCCTACTCCATTGTACAAGATGGTTGTTGATACTTTAAAAAGGTAGTCTTCGGTATGACAAACTACATTCAGCAGCAAGGCCTCTGATCGGGAGATCAGAGATTTTGAGGAGCATGGAACAACCACTAAATTGCTGTTGTTCCAAGGTCCACCCCGACCCAAGCACCTGTTAAGGTCCCTGCTATGGACAAATAGACAGGTGATCTGTTCATAAACACAAAATAAAAAAAATAAAAAAAGTAGAATAAATAGTCCAACAGTATACCAATTAGCATTGGGTACTCAAAAACTTCAGAATTATGACTTCACAATCTCACCCTACCCCAACAAGTAGGAGGATATTTCCAATTGGCAGAATTTCTTTTCTAAAGAAATTTGTTGGTTTAATTGCTATTTGCTTATTGTTTGTTTCTCTCTCACACCCTTCCCAGTAACCTCTTGCATCATAGGGGTTTTATTGCCTTGCTGGAGGGAAGGGAGAGAGAGAATATGATAAAAAATTATACGTCAACAATAAGTTTTGCAGAGACGTACAAGTATGTCCATAACTGTAGAAGAGATTACAAAGAAATATATATATATGAATGAGGAAATCATTAATCACTACATGCACCAAAATAGTCAGTGGCATCACAGACTTGCAGTAATTCTTCAAAAGGCAAGTCCTTGATTTTGTTATAACACACACACACACACACAAAAAAAAAAAAAAAAAAAAAAAAAAAGACTTTATATTTTCATGTAATGTAACATCGATTTAAGATTTGCAAAGCATGCTGTCAATTACTGACCTGTGTCCATTAGTTGGTAGCTCCAAAGGAATGGGCAAGCTTTCATACAGGCACTGCACACAATTTCAATACTAACATCACGGTCAGGAAGAACAAGGTTCAAATGCTGGAAGGGAGAAATTAGTTTCTTTAAATAATGACTTGTAACATCTCTATTCGAAGGATAAGACAAGTCAAAATCAGCAGGGGTGGGAGCAAAGTACCAGAAATGGAAGGCGAGACAGAAAAAGGGAGGAAAAGGGATGAGAGAAAGAGTGAGGAAAATTATTGGAGAAGACAAGAAAGATGATAGGAGGACAAGACAAGAAGGGCAAGGAAAATGAAAGAAGCTAGAGAAAGAGTAGATGGTTAGAAAAATGAAAGGAGATGGGGGAGGAAAAGAGGAAGAGGCAGGGAATGAAAGGAGAAGACAGATCTGAAGGAATCAACAAAGACTTACCCTTTCATGCAACCAGTCTTCACAAATCACACATTGGAACATTTCATCTTCAACCTTGAATGAGAAATTTAAAAAAGTCAATTATATTTGGGGAAAAATGAAAATGGCATTTGGAGAATGAGGTGTGAGTAGACAAACTAACATTGCTTAGAGATTAAAAAATTTTAACAATCTATCATATAAATGACCTTGAACTTAGAGCAACAATAAGTAGAGTAAATAAATAGACTAAAATAAAATCAAATAAAATAAAATCTCAATTCACCCAGTTAGTCAAGAGATGTCTTAGTTGGCCCAGTATAAAATCTAGAAATTTGACCAGCTGCCATATATCGACAGGAGCCCACCCTGTATTCCCTTTCCCACAGATGAAAGCCTCTTGCTGCTCTATCCTTAGATCCATGGAAAGTGTTCAGATGGTATACATCCCTTAGTTCCGCCAGTTCTAATCATCACAGCTAAGACCCAACATACCATGCCACGCCCATTATAGCGACCCACTCTCATTCCCTTCGTATTTCAAACAGTTTCTTCCTAGGAACTGCAACTTTCTAAAACAGACTCTCAAGAGGATGCTTACCAAGTCACTACAATCTCAACCTGTTCAAACTTAGGGCTGAATGTTATCTCCCAGGCATATCCTTATAAACTATTCCTCTTATTCTGTAACCTTGAGTGGCTATCAGTTTTTGTACAGGTTGATATAAAAAAAAAAAAAAAAAAAAAAAAAAATCACAATTCACACCGTAACATTATTCCCAGGGCCTTCATAAAATTTGATATTTATTGTTTAAAAATTTGAAATACCCGTTTTTAATTTTTTTTAAAAAGATTTAAAAAAAAAAAAAAAAAAAAATGCTGTAATGCATTCTAACATTTTAGTTTTAGTAACATTTAATAATATTTACTCAGGTACCCATATCATAAAAGATGACTGATTTTTTTTTTTTTTTTTTTTAGCCACCACAGTTATGTTGATTATTGGCTTTAGTGAACAGAACTCAGTTTTGTGCATTTCCCCAGGGCGCCAGTATTCTTGTTGCTCTTGTTTCTTGTCAAGAGACAGTCTTCTATTTGCATCTTTCATTTAGCATGTTCTCATATAGCAGCTCTTGTCACATTAGCTTCTTCCGTTTCATTTTGTCTTCTTTGTACAACACACTCTCAGGCCTGCTACTCCCATTACCCTCAAGTTTCCTAGCTTATACTTTTATTGCTTTGTGACATTCCTGCAGTGCCTATGAATATCTTTGTCTATCAGCTTTTTGTTCTTGTTCTAATTTCTTCAATTCAAGGGAATTTTCCATTTTATGATGCTAACTGGACAAAACAATGTAAAAACAGAATTATTTTAATTTAATTCTACAATCATAGAGCAAGTTTGTGTTGAATCTTGAATATCAATGCAAAACTAAAATATATTTAATAATATGAGAACTTTTAATTACACCTGCAATATTAATATTACATTTATCTCCTAATAGTTATTCAATTAGATATTTAGAGGGTAAGTGTGCTGAATCTAAGATACCATAATTCACATTCAGATAAAACAGTGACCAATGCAGATAAAATATCAGTCAATCAGTTATGTGCCATACGTAATACACACTTAGGTGATCATGTATCTTGATACTTGACCGATGAGGCAGACCCCCCCCCCCCAGTAGGTTGCCAACCAAGGTTATAGAACCCAGTCTGTCCTGCTATTTACCCATAGTTGGGGGAAGAAGAGGATCCATACCTTTCCCAAGGGTATTAGCATGTAAGTGAATGTAATGGATTCGACTGGAATTTGAACTCGGATTACTCAATCTGAGCTGCTATCCATTACTCCATGATATCTTACTTATTATAAAACGCAGATTGTGTGTGTGTGTGTGTGTGTACGTTTATATATTGGATCGGATTTCCTACATTTTTCAAACGATTTCAACAAAACTTCACAGGACTACATAAAATTACCTTGTAGTGGTTCTAACAGCGCCAAATATTGGAAAAACAATTGTTTTTGCACAAAATCAATTGAAAAAGTCGGAACTAAATGGTTCGAGGCATCATGGTTAAGAATGAAAGGGGACAACTCATAGAGTTATACTTATTATAAAACCCAGTGTGTGTGTGTGTGTGTGTGTGTGTTCGTTTTATATATGGGATCGGATTTCAAATTTTCAACCGATTTCAACAAAACTTCACGATTAAGAGGCACTTTTTTCTTTATTTTTACATTTAAGAATGCTTTAAAAATTCCATTTAGGGACAATTGTTTATATAAAATTTATTCAATCGGGTAGACTCATAACGATTGAAAACAATGTTTTTATAAGACATGCGTGTCCGTCAACCTTAAACAATAATCTTTGTCAATTTTGTTTTTTTATCTTTATGATGGGTTATCTTTGTTACATTTGCAATTCTAGTAACTAAATGGGCAGTATTTTTTTTAGAGTTGTGTGTGTGTGTGTGTGTGTGTGTGTGTGTGTTCGTTTATATATGGGATCGTATTCAAGTTCTTTTTTACATTTTTCTAATGGAAATTTTACATTTCAACAAAACTTCATTTTTTTTTTCTTTTGTAGTAAGTTTCTATTCAAAAAAAAACTACATCAACTTTTTAAACTTTTTCTTTTATTTTTACATTGTTTCTGTTATTTGAGTTTTAAAAAATCCCATAAAAAAAAAATTGTTTAATGGTAGTTATGAAAACGTGCATAAAAAAAAAAAAAAATTCAATCGGTAGACTCATAACAAAATTGAAACAATAATCTTTTTGTTTGAGTTTGACCAATTCATCTGCCATGAAAAAAAAAAAAAAAAAAAACTAAGACATGCGTGTCCGTCAACCTTAAACAATAATCTTGTCAATTTTATTTTTGTAGTCTTTATGATGGTCGATACTTGATCTATCTCTTACTGTTACATCCCCGGACTCTACTCTAGTAGTTTAAACTATGCAGATAAATATTTTATTTGTGTAAAAAAACTCAAAAAAAAAGTTAAGGCAGAGACAGAAAATATAAAAAAAATACACATTGATAATTATTATATAGTTTGATTAAAAAAAAAAAAAAAAAAAAAAAGTTATGGCAGAATGTGATTAAGTATTTTATGGTAATTTGGAGAGGTTATAGATTTTAGCTTGTCATTAATTTTTTGATTTTCTCTTGGAAATATCTGATCTTATCTAATTTCTCTTTCTATGAGTGAAACTCAGAATCTTATGTTAGTGTTTTTGTATGCTGCAGAGTTGTACAATTTAAATAAGATGTAGTTAGGCAGCAAGACTTCATACAAATAAGTTAAATTCAATTGACAAGGTCTGTCGATTCAACTTTTTATTATCTCTTTCCAATTTCAGAAAGGTGTTGTACACTGGGATTAAAAGTGTTAAACTGTCCAAAATTCATATCCTTTCTGTTATAATTGAGGACATTTGATTATCACAGGCACTGTCAAGAATTGGGAGACAGTTTTAAGGTACGCTATATTTATGGGGTAAAAGTGTTAAATATTGAGTATATATATGATAGGAAATATATAAATACACATTGATAATTATTATATGGTATGCTTGATGCTTATAAAAGTGTCCAAGGATATTTTCTAATAGGACTTGTCTTTCTAAATACACCCACATTAATAGATATTCCTTCATGAAAACTACTATTTAATTTAGTCATTAATGCAAGAACATATTCAGTTAAGATTTTTCTTTCAAATGAATATTTGTTCTCATTGCCTTAATTAGCACAGACATTAGACCCTGCCAATAACTCATAAATATGAAACTATTTTGTTTTGATCGTGTGAAAAGATGGAAAGACATATCAGAGATGTTACTTGGTTCCAGTGACAAAAGAAAAGAAAGTGTTTAACGTTCATTTCAGTGAAATGGGAAAGTTATCAATTTCAAAATATTTTCATTTGTATCCTCTTACTTCTTTAAATAATGACCAACATTCATATTTATGATTGTTATTGCAATATTTTCTTAAAGTTGTTACGCTCAAATATTTAACAACGTGATATGGAAATTTCTACAGTTATTTTATTGTCGTAGAACTCGGCATGAGCTTATTCAATTATTAACTTTTGAATTAAGATTCCTCAGAAAAAAATAGGAAAACTGAAATTTAACTCTTGTCCTTGTTCAAAACATCTAACTCATAAGATCATCAGAAAAGTGATATATCCGTTAAGCCAGCGTTTCGTTGATTGAGCAGTACAATAAAAATAACTTGTGCACAGATACTACACTGATCTTAAAGAGAGGCCCTGAGTGTGCGACACTCTTGATAACAGCTGGGGCGAGGGAGCAATGCCCTGGTTACTGGCCGTGATGAGAGTGACACTGATCCTGGGAAGAGTGTAGAGATAATTCACAGCAGTGTACTAGACCTTGGCAGTAGTGAGAATCCATATGCAAATAATTCCACCATTTTTTATGGGTAATATGCAAGTCATTATAAATCACAATACTTACATCATCATCAGGATCTGGATACGGTCTGTTACATGTACAATATCTGCCGCTGAAATTGTGATTGTATTTGTTTTCTTCATTGTAGTCAGCTTTATCCTGGAGAGAAAAAAAACAATTCAAAATCAGATCAGGAGGTAGGGGAGGGTAAGAAGGAAAAAAGAAAAAAAATTTCAATGATTGGTTAATCAGAAAGACTTGAGCCACAAACTTTTCAGTATAATCTTCAACTATGAAGATATTTATAATGCATTCTCTCTCTCTCTATATATATATATATATATATAAAGCAACAACAAAAACTATTAGCCATTTAGTCAGAGCAAGTTTTCAGCACCCCTTGTAAATAAAAACCCTGAAAATGTCAAAAAAAAAAAAAAAAAAAAAAAAAAAAAAAGGTCAAAACCAACCAATACTAATGTTATGAAATGAATTAAAAAAAGGTGAAGCCACCTAATTCCTGAAAAGTAAGTCCAGCCATTTTGCTTAGGCATGAGCTCCTAAAATTTTTCTAAAAAAGCTTATCTAACCTTACATGCTACTGAGAGGGGAGGAGAGGAGAGGGGGGAAAAGAAGAAACCGGATTGATGAGAGGAAAAAGAAAGAAAGAAAAGTGTTGGTCTAGAAATTTCAATTGTCTCTTTCTGATTTTAAGTGTCCATTTTGTTTTCATTTTCTCCCCAAATCCCTTGTTACATGTTCAGTCCATGGGATTTTCAGCACCCTTCTACAAAACCACATTTCTGTTGCCTGAAGTCTTCATCAGTGAGGAGATTGCCCATTATTGACTGCTGTATAGGAGGACCGATATTACACAATAGCTCAGCGCTATTTTCTTTGTTTCATAACAAAATTTTCCCATTTCTTGATATTTTGCTTCGCTTTTGGGAGGCATCTCAGTATCCCAATGTGTCTTTGGATCTGAGGGTCACCTTTTCTGTAAAAAAAAAAAAAAAAAAAACTAGGTACTTAAATTTTTGTACTTCATTCTGGTGTCTCCAATTCACAGACATTAGCAGTCACTAATTGTACACACAAGTAGTAAGACAAAAATTACTTATTAAGCTTTACCACACTAATTTCTTTAGAAATGTTCTTGTCACTGCATTTGAGTGAGCAAAAACAAACACCTAATTTTAAAATTGTTGTAACTTTCTTTGTATTATGTGTATAGATTTTATTTTTTGTAAAAGAATGGATGAGTAATATTTTGATGTAATGCATTACATTTTGCATGCATGTTTTGACATAAAAAAACAAAACAAATATATAAACAATTAAACATACTTCAACTTTTATTACCCCTTGTGGAGTCCTGGGGTGCAATAAGAAACAAAATCACTAAGACTTTATTTTGTCAAAAAAAAAAACAAAAAAAAACAAAACAAACATACTTTGTGTTTAGATACGAGAAGACATCAGCATTTGTTTGCTCCTCCTTTCACCTGACTAGCATATTTTATTTGCCTCACTGACAAATAAAATTATTATTTTGTCATTTATAAATAGACAAATTATTCACTTTCAGAAAGGTCAACAGGTATATCAATGGTCACCAGCAGCTTCCATAAAATTAGTCATTCCAGCCACTAAAGGTGGGAAGAAAGAAAGAAGGAAAGAAAAAAAAAAAAAAAAAAACTTACACTGAAGAGTTTACAGCGAGTGGGAAATTTCTTGTTGCCACAGTCACAGCGAAAGTTTCTATAAAATAAAGAGAATATATTTTAAAAATTTTGACTTTGGCCAGTATTATTTCCTAATTGATTCTGTTTAGAAAGTAAAGGAAACAAATATTATTCCCTTCAAACTGTTTTTGCAACATGGACATCATTTTCCATTACATTCCAGACAAATCCAGCACTGAGTTGCTGAAAAGGAATTCTAAGTTTCAAGGAAGTTCCTAGAGCATTTGGCCTACCAAGGATTGTATAACAAGAACATGATGGGAGACTATATTGTGGTATGGGGCTGTCGATTCATGAAAAGTAATTTACAGTATAAGTGTAAATTACTAAAAACTACCCACTTCTAAATTTGTTGTGGTTTCTCTTGTGTAACCGTAGAATAAATGCTACTCTTGAATCATATGTCATTTTATTTGTACTTTGCGTGAACACGAATGCTCACATTCGCCAATGGGGGGGGGGACAAAACAAAAAAACATTATCCTGGACACAAAAGCAAAGTTTGAAAGAAATATTAGGCATTTTTTCATACTTTCTAGGTGTAAGCAAATAGGAAATAACAGTTGACACCCAAAGACAAATATAGTGTTACAGTGTTATCTATAACAAAAAATAAGAGAGAAATGAAAAAAAGTCTTTAAATTTTTATGATGGCTGTAAACAAAGGCTTGTAACAAATGAAAAATAATTTAAAACTGCATATCATTATAACTAGCTTAAAAGCAGTTGGAGGTGAAAGAAAATAAGAAAACTTTAGCAGGAACTGAAAACCCAAAACAGGAAAGGAATAAATGAGCAGGACAGTTACTGTGTGTGTGTGTGTGAGTGAGTGAGTGAGAGTGAGAATCAAACATTACTGAGGAGAAAAGACAATAAAAAGTACACATTTCAAGGGAATAGAAGATGATTGACATCACATTTCAATTTTTGTACATTGTAGTTGACAAAAAAGAAAAAAAAAAGTAGCAAGAACATTTCTCAATCAAAAATTGTAAGAAATGTTTAGGATAGAACCTATGGTTACATTTAACAATTTCAACAGTAAAACAATGAGACTTCTACCATTTGAATATTATGCATAAATGCATGCAGTCAGGGAAGCAAGGAGGAAAGCTCATCAGAACAAATACCACAGTAAATATTTGTAGAAAAAGATACAGGGAAGCTACATTATGGATTATAAAAATATTTTTATAACAATGTTGAAAGTCAATAATCAGATTGTTGGGATCTGTAAAATGCTGGATTAATGAAGTTTTGTCAGGTGAACGTACTAATCTAACAGCAAAATTCTTCATCTGTGAATCGTTATCTCGGTAAATATAAAATACAGGAATTTTTTTTTTTTTTTTTAGTGAAATCTGGCTGAAAATAGAATAAGAAATTGGATTTTGTTTCGCTTGTAATGAGAGAAATAAATTCATATTTAAGCAAATGAGATTATATCTGGATTAGTGATGGAACTGGATCAGTAGTTCAGATTAATCAAATGATCCAATTTGAAGTGGTAGATTTATCTGCAAATTAACTAAAATCAGATTACCATATTTTCTTATGTATAATACAGCCCCAGGTTTCTGAAGTTAAAAACAGAATAAATTACAACCTCATCTCTATAAAACTGGGGGGGGGGGGATATCATTATCTGTTAAAATCTCAATGTTGAACATACATTTTATTAGAATATTTAATTTTTTGCAATATTAAATAGAAACAAACAATGTTTAGTCATTGCATTTTTCTTCTAATTTCTGTTTCAAAACTTATTTTCAGGGAAAGGTACTAACTAGACATTCACATTAATACATTTTATGATGTTAATTAATTAGTCAGATTTTCCTGTTTGATAGAACTTTATTACATTTCTATATATTAATAAACTATGAAAATAAAAAAAAAATAAGTCTTTCATTAAGAACGGAGAGAGAATATATATATATATATATATATCTCAAAATCAAAAACTTATCTTGTGAGCAAAACTGAGTGCATTTGCAATCATGCTGTTTCAAATAAGATTTTTAAACTGAGCAAATATTTCTGAAAATGTGTACTTGTGCCTAATACGACACCTCCCCCACCTTTTTGCCTTTAATTTATATTAAAAATCTCTCGTATGTGATACTATGGACACCTACATAGAAAGGGAAGCCTTGGTTTTATCTCAATTTCAAGTGTTTCTGTTTAATAGGCTAGCAGATGGTTCCTTTTGAAGTTCGGTCTTCTAAGTGAATTCCACTCTAACCAAAGGGGAATGAGAAGTAAAGAATTTTTTAGGGATCAAGTGGTAACAAAACTGGAAATAGGGTATATCTGGGTGCTGGTCTATATTAATAGTTATGCTTTGGATATGAGAGAGAATGATGGTCTGCCCTTGGCAGGAGATGGCCATATCAGTGTCATAGTTCCAAGGCCTCCATTTCATACTACCATCCCCCACGTTGGTTGGATAGGCATAGAATAGGTAGGGGAAGGAGTCAACATAGCATAAGTTGTCCCAAGTATCATCTGCCTACCCACCTGTACCCTGAATATATACTTGTATATAATATGGGAAACAGGGTTCGAGTTCTTATTTGTCAATGTAGAGTTTTTTTTTTGTTTCTTTTTTATGCAGCACACTCTTCCCCATTTCTAAGGAGATCAAAGATTGGAAAGCAATGCGGGGGTGATCGTTGGTCGGTTGGAGGAAAGCTAGTGTAAAGGTAGCACTGTTTGCTTACAGCACAAGAAAATAATCTAATTAGGAAAAGCACCAGTCATAGATACTGAAAACAAAATGGCCATATCTTTTGCAACATTTTGCCATCCAGCTGATGAATTTACCATGCTTAAACAGGAAAATCTAAACTAGTGCTAACAACTAGACTTAACTACTCAGGCGATACAGGTTTTTTTTTTTTTTAAATTTTTAAGCCTTCTCTTTTCAAGAATTAACATGTAAAGCAGAGAAGGCATTAAATAACACATCTATGAAATTCTTTTAATGCCTCTCTTAGGAATTAAATTTATTATAAGAATATTCTGAAAATTTATAAAAATGAGTTTTTGGTTAATACTAATTGTGAGAAAAGTAACTTGTATAATACAATCTTATTCTTAATTATATATATGATCACTATACTGCTTTTCTATCTGGAGTTAGTATTTACCAAATCTTCTGGGTCCTCTTAAGTGGAATTAGTTAGTTTCTGAGAAAATTAATAGAATAAAATGAAATGGAGTGAAGAATTTGGAAAAGGTAGGGGAGGAGGAGGAAAGTGAGGTTGTGAAGGAGAAAAGAGAAAAACAAAGAAACCAAGTGAAAGGAAAAGGAAAAAAATATAAAGAGAAGAAAGGGATGACATGAAGAGATGGACTTGCTCGCTGGATATCAAGAGACAAGAGTTAAAGATTGGAAGGCAAGTTGGAAATGGAAATGTGTAAAAATTATATTTTATAAAAGGAAAGGGGTTAAATGGAAAAGTAAAAGAAACAGATATAATGCAAGGACAATAGATTAAAAGACATGGAGAGACAGGCTTGCTTGCTTGATATAGTGTTAAAGACTGAAATGCAGGTTGGGATGGAAGTGTATATAAAAAAAAAAAAAAATTGTGTTTTATAAAAGTGAAGAGGAGGAAATGATGGTGTAAAGAGAAATACAAAAAGAAAACTAGGTGAAAGGAAAAAATAAACATTGAGCAAGAAGAATAAAGGAAGACATGGCTAGACAGGCTTGCTTGCTGGATATAAAGAATACAAAGGCAGACTAGGATGAGAAGAAAGAGAAAAAAAAGGAGAAAAAAAAAAGAAAAAAAAAAGAAGAAAAAAGAAAATAAAAAAAATTGCGATTCATGAAAGTTTTCTATAGGGAGATAGAGCAACAGAACAATAAAGGAGAGAATGCATCCAAAGATTTTTACATTTATTTCTTCCCACCACCATATGAAACTAATCAATGATTGTATAAACATGTAAATAAAAACATGGATGAGTAATGAAGATTGAAAAGGATAAGGACAAAACACAGACAATTGATCGATTTGTTTTCTATTATTTATCAACCCTTTGAGGGTTATTTAAAGTTAGAAATGGTAAAAATTTGGAGGAGAGAGAGATAATAATGGTTTAGTTTGGGGAGGGGAGGGTAGAAGAGGTAGATTCATACCTTTTCCAAGGGTATTTGTGTATAAATGTCTATAATGAATCCAATGGATACTTGGCTCTCTGATTAACAATTCAGAGCCATTATCCATTACACCACCTGCACATTCAGTCACCCCTCTAGGTACTGAACAGGCCTGATGTTGCTTAACTTTGGTGACTGTATAGAAAACCGGTGTTTGAATATGATGTGGTCATAAGCAAGATATAGGCAAAGGGTAATGGAAAAACAGGCAGGTGGTAAAGGATAGTCTCAATGGAATTTACATGGGTCCAGCTCAAGAGTAAAAATCTTTACTTACCTTTTCGTGTAGAGTTCAAAAAGTTCATGACCTTCATGGCATTCATAGCTACAAGCAAGGCAGACCCCAGCTGGCTTCTCTGAATCTGGGGTACATGTTGAACAAGCATACAAAGCTTGACGAGAAAGGTATCCCTGGATAAAGAATTAAAAGAATTTCAGGGTTTTTTTTGTTGTTTTTTTTTTTTTTTAAATTTTTTTTTTAAATATTAGACAATATCTGCCCCCAAACAAACCCAAGAAATTTTGAGGCAGGTACCAAATCAGGATATGGATTATTGAGTTTTCCAAAATTAAAAACAGACTAACAGATGTAGTAGCTTTTTTTTTTTACTGCTTTTACAATAATAATTCTTTTAATTAGGTACCTTCATTAAAATCATGATACCTCAGGTTTAAATTAATTTTTATAAATAAAAAAACCCAAAAAAAAACTTTCATTTTAGCTTTAATTGAAAGCTAAAAGGATTAAATTTACTATTTTCAGTAAGCAAAACACTAGTGTATTTCAAGCACAAATTATATTTATTGGAATCAATTTTTTTCAGTAACATTGTTAAGGTCAGCCATCTTAGAGATATTTGTAAACAAGTTAGTTCTCTGTTTGAAAAATCTTTCAAAAATAAAATCTTTCAAAAATAAAATATGCTTTTCTGAAATTTCATTTGAGGAATATTAGCCGATTTAAAGCATAATTAATCTAATTTGAAACAAATTATTTACTTTAAGTTTAAAATATTGTAGAAATTAATTTTTTAAGCAAACGGTTTATATGTTTGATGAGGTGCTGACAGATTGTTGTTCTATGGAGATTTCATCTGTAAAAGAAATTAAAATGATGCAAGTAGCTTTTTCCTATAATTTTTAAGTACTCAGAAATCTTTAAAATTTTGGAAAATATTCTCTAATTTTAGGAATGTTTTTAAATTTACTATAGTCACTGATCCTATTTTCTGATAATGTCATGTAAAGTTGGTCAGACTAAAAAAAAAAAAAAAAAAAAAAAGCATGTTTATACATACACAAAAATTCCTTCAAAGATTTTGGTGTCTGAAGACTGGTATTAAGCTTTTCCATATATGATTAGTAAAAATAGTTTTCAATTAATATAATATAAAAGGCAGATATTTATACAAAATGTAAAGATTTAAAACTAAAGTTTCTAACTAAAATTTAAGAAAAAAAATGAAAATAATATTTGTAAAAATTAATTATTCAGTGTCCTTAATATATCTTATTTATAAAAACATTTAAAAGGTTTTCTAATAGAATTTGATAGATTTATAACATCTTTTATTTTATTTTACCAATCAGAGCAGATTTTCAGGAAATATTTGACAAAAACAAATTGATGATTTAAATTCTCCAAGGAGTCTCACTTTTAATTAATATAAATATGTAGAGGCTGATAATTGAATTTCTTGAAATTTCATAAAATTAAGTGAAGTGTGTTTGAGTAATATGTTTTTTTAAAAAAATTTTCTAAAATAAATTTAAAAAATAAGTTCATTTATTTGTGAATAAGTCCTGAAAATTTTATTACAATCTGGCAATTATTTGATTTTTGAAAGAATTCCCAAAACAATGTTTTTTTACTGCAAAAAGTCACTAAAATTCTCATAATAATCTTTGACCCATCTGCTCCCACAAGAAAAACATGATTTTTAGCCCAAATCCCAAACATGCTAGAATGGATTCAAAATTTTTTTTAAATAAAATATACTTTGGTCTTTCCTCTTAATAACAAACCTTTTGATGATAAGACTTTGCTTTCATCAAGTTTGGAGCCTTTTTCACTATGGTATGGGAAGGTATGACCCCCCCCCCAAGCTATGAGTAAATAACAGGACAGACTGGGTTCTGTAGCCTTGGATGACAACTGGTCTACCACAGAAAGAAATGGCAACCTACTGCAGGAAAAAATCTGCCTTGTCAGTCATGTATCAAAAGATACATGATCGCCTAAGCATGTGTCACACATGGCACATAACTGACTGATGCTCTTTTTTGGCAAAATAGTGAAGGTACCCTTTAAGGGCCAGAAGCACCCAAAAGCACCTGTAAGCGGATTATACTGTAATACAATACACAGCATTAACACATCACATGATCAATTAGAGTTGATAAAATCTACAACTTTTAGATTTCAAAAACCTCTCATAATCAGTAATACTGAGAAGGATAAATTTGGTATCATTTGAAAGGGAAATCAATTTACTTTCATATAATATAAATCAACTTGTAACATCTGATTTTCAACATCTCTATCAATTTAATTTCCTTAACATTACAATGTTCAGATTTTGCAAAAATTTGTTCAGGATTCTGGGGATTTAACAACTGAAATCACTCAAGAGCTGATCTAGTCAAGTTCCACTATTTGGGTGATGATGTTCTTTCAATTCATAACTATATATATATATATATATATATATGTATGGTGAGGCAAAATTCATGTGCCATCGGAGTTAATGGATAGGTTCAAAAAGGTCCTGTTAAGTGATCATCAAGTTCAATTTTTTTTTTTTTTTTTTGTGGGACCATTTGAAATCAGTTTTTATATGAATTTGTTAATATACTTTTCTAGTTATATCAATATGTAGTAAATCTGAGGGATAAATTTATTATTTGCTAAAATCAGTAAACAAATCCCCCTCACACCAGAATGATCTTGTTAATAATAGTTTAACCCATACCATCAAAACTAGTGCAACATATTTTTTTTAAGTACTATACTCCTTAGGTTTTCACACCTGTACTTTTAAATTTTTCCCCCAATTATTCTAATTAGACTTTCAAAAGTTGATCTTGTGACCTCTTGGCTTTTAAGCAGCTAAGAACTGTTCACATAAAGACACTGCCACATGGAGACAACGACGTAAAGGAGATAAATGTATTGTAAACAGTGAAGTTACAAAAAGAAAAGGAAGAAAGAAAAAAAAAAGAAGTCAAATGTTTTAGGAAGCAGTTAATTTTCAGCGTACACAAGGAACTGGAAGCACAGAGCCCAGTTCGAAGGGATCACCTACCCGCCACCACCAGGTAGCACTTAGAAAAAAAAAAAAAAAAAAAATCATAGGACCAGGAGTCCCCCCCCCCATGGGAAGTTCCGAGCAAATTACTCCGTTTTTATTACAGTGTAACCCGGATATAAGAGAGTTGTCGGGACCGGAGAAGACGTCTCTTATATCCGGGTTTGGTCTATTTTGTATACATTAACACAGGCTCTAATTTGGGACCAGAGAAAATCTCTTATATCCGGGTTACACTGTACTAATTCATGCATGCATTACATTCCCACATTAAATCCAACCCTGTGTCATATTCTGTTACACACTACACTACAGTTAGTGATTTAGTAAAGCGTAGCTTAAATGTGGTACAAGAACGTATGAAGCACGCAGCAAGGCTTGAACTCGCAACTTAGTGTTCAAACGGGATAAACTTGCTAACCGTTTACACTGCGTCCGTTAGAGTTGGCGCGCGAATAAATTTTTTTACAAAAATGTAATTTTCATTTATTACACAAAAAATAAATAAAAGCAAACGATAAGTGATTATGACGTCAGAAGGGAAAAGTGTCCATTACAGTTGCACAATGAGCGCGCATTTATATTATTAATTTGCCAAATGACTGACAGCTTTAATGCCAGCGATCGGTGTTCCAGCCTGGACCGCATTCCGATTTTTAAATCATTATTATTAAACATTCAATGCCAATTCAGGGAGACATCTTCCTAGCTGGCGCAACACAATCTTATAGTATATCTCTTCCTTATTTTGTTTTAGCCTTCGGTTTGAGTCAGAGTAAAAAAGGCTTATTTC
Source organism: Acanthosepion pharaonis (assembly GCA_903632075.3). Classification (NCBI taxonomy): domain Eukaryota; kingdom Metazoa; phylum Mollusca; class Cephalopoda; order Sepiida; family Sepiidae; genus Acanthosepion; species Acanthosepion pharaonis. The sequence goes on from CAHIKZ030001700.1 coordinate 418,232, forward strand.
TTTAAGATATTTTCATAAACCATTTTTTGTTTGTTTTTAAAACAGCACAAACTTTTTGGCAATTTAACCGACTGGATCGTATGGAAGAATATATTTTGTTTGACAGTATTAGGATGTTTTAATTGACAATAATTAAACATAATTTATATTTTTTCTTCAAAACCATTTTCTACTAATTAAAAAAGAAACTTTACAAGTCAAATAATTTACTGTACTTCCAAGGATATTTTGCTTTGTCATAAATTTCGTTGGAAATATTTTTAATTTCCTAAGTTACAACTTGATATTTTTTTTTTGTAGTTAAGTTTCTCCAGAATTAAGAAGACTAAAAAGATTGGTTACTTAAAAATTAGAAATCAACAGGTAATTTCTTCAGATTTATCAAAAAAGTAAAATGAAAGGGAAAAAAAAAAAAAAAAAAAAAGTTAAATTTTTTTTAATTGTATTATTACAAAAAAAAAATCCTCTTCCCCATTTAAGTTTCACAAAATTGTTCATAGGAATTGTTTAAATAATTTTTATAAGCAACAAATAAAAAGTTTGTTTTGGATAGATTTTTTTTTGTGATTATAAAAAACAAAAACAAAACAATTTTCATTAAGTTAAAACATGAATGAATGGATGTCACAAAAAAAAAAATTTATGATGACAAGTAAATATTGACAGGTGAAAAAAGTATGATAAAAATAAAAAATAAAATTATATATGCAAGTTTTGCTGATTGTTAGATTTATTAAAAATATTTGAATTAGGAAAAAAAAAAAATGGACTTTAGGTTTTACTAAAAAAAAAAAAAAACTAAAATTTTAGAATTTTTTTTTAATGATTTTTTAAAAAATATACAGTTAAAAAATCGTTTTGTTTGTTTGGCTTTGAGAATTTTTTTTTTAATTTAAATCAATCTATTTGTAACTTTTTTATAAATATTTTTTTAAAAAATGAAATTTTAACTTTTTTTTTTAAATTTAATTTACAGTGTCAAAAAATAAAAAAAATGTATAAAAAACAAATAAAAACGAAATGTTATTAGTTTTTAAACTTTTAATTTAAAAACAAAACGAGGATTTTTTTAACCTATATACTCTATCACTAATTAATAATTATAATGAAATACCTTATTAATTCATGAAAATTATAAAATATCCTTAAAAAATAAAAATATAATATAATACACAAAAAAACTTAATTTTTCCTTGATTTTGCATGCCCAGCAAAAAAAATAAAAAAGGATGTTGTCATAATTTTTATTTGATTTTTTATTTTGTTAAGCACCAAGAAGAGTGAAGAATGCATAAAAGATTTTTGTTTTATCGCTCAATCTATTCCGAATTTTTAATCTTATTCGTAATGAAAATGAAACACTAAATAAATTTCAAGAATTTTAAAGAAAACCACGGTGATGTTTAGTTTTTACTTTTAAAAAATCACTTACGAAAGCCATTTTATGATTTTTTGTCTTAGACGATTTTATATACGTATTTGATATTTCATTTTAAAAATTCTATAAATTAAATAAGAGGTAATTATTAAAAACATATATAGTTGAATATGTCATGTAATAGAAGTCGAGTAATGAAATGTACCTACTCAAAATATACATTGATTTACTACTCACTGTATTTACGCCACTAGCATGGACACACTGTCTTTATGACGTGATTGAGGCGGGGGAAAAAAAGACATGTTTTTAATTATCTTATCGTATGTTTTGCTTTACCTTAGGATAGGTACAGTTTTTGGCATCACTTCCTCCCAATACGGCTTTGGCGTCAGCTTCAAGTTTTTCCTCTTCGGCTAGAAAGTCGACCATCGTGATGTTCTCCTCCTGTTCTCCATTTTCCCGCGGTAATTCCTCGTGCTCCGCCATCTTCGAAGGCTAACTCAATGACTGAAACACCAAAACAAGGCGGGACAATGTTGTGACGCGGAAGCTTTTGATTCGTTCGGCAGCAGTCACGTGATTACCATGGCAACCAAAGTTATACTTATCCGCCATGGACTTTTTTTGGTAGAGGGTTGTCTGCACTCTTCATTTTCTGTTCAGAAAATTGTTTTTATAAACAATTATTAAACAGTCAGAAACACGTTTTACAATGCCGATTTTAAATAAATATTGCAATTAGAAATTAATGTATATTTGAAGAATAAATATTACTTTAAGAAATGTACAAAAATGGAATATTTTTCCATTAAGAAATTGTGTTTTGGGGTCAATGGAAATTGAAAGGAAATTAATATTCAGTGTTATTTTCGTTATTTTTGGTATTGAGTTGAAAAACAACATTAGTCAGTAACTAAAGTTTTAGTTAGAATAACTTGAGATTAAAGATGTTTTTCATCTTTCTATAAGAAAATTCGAATTTTTGTAAAAAAGAAAAAAAAAGTGGGGTACTGAAAAGGAAATGTATTGTTTGAAATGAAAACATTTCATTTTTTTTAGTGATTTCCATTTTTAACATTACGAATTAAAAGTAAATTCTACAGATTTCATGAAGAGGTAAAATGCACAGGAAGGTATTTAATTTATTTGTTTATGTCATATTGAATTGTGTTTATGAAGAGAACATTTATATAAAAATTTATATAATAAAAAATGTAAAATTATAAAAATTAATTAAAAGGTAAAAACAAAAAAGTTTATAAATATTGCATGCATAAAACCTGATGTAAAACAAAAACAAAAAAAACTGCCAAAATGAAGCACGGTGGTTTATAAAGATACATGTATTTAATCATCAAAAACTGTAAAACAAAAAAAAACAAACAAACCCTCAAATCAGAAGGTCACAAAAATTGGCAAAAAGAAAGTTTGCTAACAGGCATGGTTTATACATTTTGTGATTTTTTTTAACCAATGGGGGAAGTAAGTATAGTTTTTCAATTTTTTTATTTAATTTTGGAACTGATTTGTGGCTCTTTAAGAAGTTAGAAGGGTTTAGGCTTTGACAGGTGAATGACCATCAGCTGTTTCTTGGATCTGAACTAAGAAAGTCTAAAAGTTGATGATAAAAACAAAGAAATAGCAGAAGGAAGCAGAAGAGTTTAGGCTTTCAAAGACAAATGACAGTGTGCTGTTTCTGGGATCTGAATTAAGAAAAACTAAAAGTTGACAACTACAAAAGGGAAAAAAAGGAAGGAGGAAGAAAAACAGAAGAAAGAAAAGGAAAAAGCAGAAAGATTCTTCAAATTTAGTGAGCTATACAAATACCTTTCTATGGTTATTTGCAAAAGTTTATCAAATATTTGGAGTATTAACCCTGATTACCAACTTATGAAAATTTAAAATTTATCAAAATTTTGTAAAACCGAACAATTGTCTAAAAAGAAAACAAACCAGATACCCAATATCACATGTTAGAAATCTTCCTTCTCAACTCTTTTCAACAGTTGAATATATGGAAGTAAGTGAATATTTAATTGATAATAATGTTTTTTTATGAGCCCAACAGAACCGTAATTAGAACTTGTTACCTTGCCTAAGTATTTCACACACACACAAAGGAAAATTTTATGCAAGGTTGTTTTGTAAATTTAGTATTTTTTATTATTATTATTAACATTTATGTCATTTAATAAATGTAAATTTCTATCAACTTTCACACCATAGTAACAATTGTGTTTTTTTATTTGTGCCATTCAGAATACCTGGGATAAGAGACTTGACATTCTCTCTTCTCCTTTTCTCCCACAAAAACATTTTACTCCATATAAATCAAGATGTGGTAAAACAAATAAATTAGACATTTTTTTTTTCAAAATCGGTATCACCTCAAACAAGGCAGTAAAGCCACTAAAACACAAGGGGTTTTGGGTATGGAGGAATTAGGAACAGAAACATGAGTAATGAAGTAATGAAAAGAATAATCAGGAAGACAGTAGAGAATGATTGACATTGCATTTAAATTTTTGCAGATAACTTTAATCTGTAAAAATTTAAATATGGAGCCAGAGAGAATTTCAGAAGCTAGAAGTGCGAGAAAAAAACTTTAGCATAAAACTTACAGCTAAATCTAGCCAGCTCAACTGTAGATTGCACTTAAATTCATACAGTCTAGGTGAACAGCTCATTTGAACAATTACCATGAAAGTATTTCTAAAAAAAAATACAGAGAGGCAACCTTATGGTGATTTGTAAATGGCTGAAGCTAAGACAACAAATCAGGACCAAAAATATCGTTGACTCTTCTTTGGATCTTATCAAAGAGCTACAGAAAAATAGCAGAGGCACCAGACCATATATGACAGCAATATTCTAAGCAAGGATGAATGGTAGACTTATAGATATTCAAGATAGATTCTGGAGAGAATCAAGTTGAAATAAAGTAAAATTTTTTTTATTGAAAATTATTAACAAGATATGATATACCTACTGAGTGGATACCAACTTAAAGTAAAATTTAACTTATAATTTACAGAGAAAAATAAAAATTACATAGCATTTAAAACATATATCAAATTATTAATCCACATTTTCACATTTTAAGCATTCATAATTATTACATTATTAGAAATGTTATACTCTTCAAGTAATACACATTCAAATAGAGCAGAGCATTTTTCTGTTAAATATTTGTGTATATTCATGTGTCTATTAGTATGTCTGTATACCAGGTATAAATAAAAGGACAATGTATCAAGTAGTCAGTCCTAATAACAGTCTGAGTTGAAGTATTAAGAGGAGTCAATAAGAAATCTTCCTGTGTCTAGTCTATTTCCTGTCGTATGAAAATGTTTGTAAAACACCCCTATAATTTCTGGAGTATAAAAGTTTAGGATCTATACTTTATCTGTATTTTTCCTTTCCTTTATCTTTGTGGATAAATTGAATATTTTTACAAGGCTACATAATCATTTTTAAACTCTGTCATTGCTGGACACTGAGGACTGAGCAGCAGCAGCCCAAATATGGTAATAATACTTCATTCTTGGTCTGATCTAACTCTTGTGAAGATAGAGCATGCCAGCAGAAGTTATTTTCTGAAGCAATACAAGGAACTTACCATTTTTCCAGCATCTTTAGCCATGGTATGAATATACAAAAGTTCCATTTGAGGTCTGAAGTGAACTTTAGACTCAATAGGCATTAGATGCAAGGAGGTTAATTTAAAGTATGACCACTCATCAGGACTGGAGCAAATTTAGAATATGCTTGGTAGTGATGAAATGTTATTAATTTTGGGAGGGGTAGCATTGAATGAAACAAGCCAGTCTTTCCTCCATTGAGCTGTAAGAGCTTGATCAGAGAGATTAGCTGCTAGACTCTATTCCTGTCTCAACAGTAAGTTTTATCAGATTGGTAACTTCAAATTGGCGACTGATCTAAAAATGATCTGCAGTCAGTTGTTAAATGGTGCAAAGGATGGCTTATTAACTTTAATACCTCCAAAATAAAACTGCTCTCTATTAATCATCTGAGAGACCCCTTTCTGCCTTTCATCAACATGGCTGGATGCTAACTTCCAGGAGAGTGACTTATTGTGCCTTCTCTGCCTAACATGAAATAGAAAAACTATATTGAATCCATTGCTAGGTCTGCTGCTAAGAAAGTTGGTTCACTGTGTCATGCTAGACAATTTTTTTTTCTTCTGAATCTATCATTGTAAGTCTACCATTTGTCCATGCCTCAAATATTGCTGTCAGTGCTCCTGCTATTTATTTAGAGATTCTTGATAAAATCAAAAGAAATATCAGCAATATTAATGGTCCTGACCTGGCATCTCAACTTCAGTCACATTTGTATTGCCGTAAAATTGCTTCCCTGTGCCTTTTCTCGAAATACTTTCATGGTAATTATTCAGATGAGCTCTTTGCTATGGTACCAAGACTTTATGAATTTAAGTGCAGTACTAGATTAGCAACAAAATCTCCTCAATTTTTAGTTGAATTGGCAAAGATGTAACCATAAATTCTATGTTAACAGTTTCTTTTTTTTGCATGTAGAACTCTTATCTGGTTTCTTGCTTTCCAGTCAACTTTGATCTTCAAAAATTTAAATGCAATGTCAATTGTTATCTATTGTCTTCCTGATTACTATTCTATTGTTCCTGCTATTCAATGATGCTTCTATTTTGTAATTTTTTTCACACCCAGTAACCACTTATGTCTTAGTGGCTTTACTTCCTTGGTTGGGTGCTGGGATTTTGATTAAAAAAAATTAAATATATATATATATATATATATATATATATATATATATATATATATATATATATTATATTAAAGGTAATAAATCCATTGGTATATAATTGAAGTGGATCCTAGTAATATAAAATATTAAAACTGATGCACAAAAAGAGCTCAATGTATTTATCATTACAGAGTGATAATTAGTACACAATAAAATACAAAAGTACCTCATCTAGGGAACATTCCTCATGAAGTAATTTTGGATTTTATTGTGTACTATATAACATGTAAAAATGCTACAAAAATGTACACATTTGTGTAGTGTTTTTACATGTTTTTGATATAATATCCTATCGGAATTGGATTCTATTCATTCTCATTTTACATGGATATATATATGTAAAAAAATAATTTTTCAAAAATTTCAAAAACAAAATGTTACCTCTTTTCTGAAAGATAAGTTAGAGCAGGGGGGGGGAGAAAACACAGGGTCAAAATTTATATATATATATAGTGATGTTTTTACATATAAAAAATAGGGGACCACAGGGTATATCAAAATTATGCCATACATAAATATAGTAGGTCTTGTCATGATCAACTAAAAATTCATGTTACATTGAAACAAAAAAGGGAGAATGCTAGTCTGAATAACTCATCAAATTAAGGCAATATTTCATCTAAGAACTCATGGAGTGGTAGAACCTGTGAGGGTCCCAGCTATGGGAAAATAGTGTTTTGATTTTTGTTTGGTGGTTCAATAAGAAAGTATCAAAATATATTGTGGCAAAGTTACTAGTAATATATTTATAAAAAAAAAAGATCAGTAGTAATAAATTTTTATAGCTAAATGACAATCAATACAGTACTTAAGTATAAAAATACATTTTTATAGTAAAATTACCACCACTACATTTTAACATCTACAAACTATATATCTAAAAAACATGTTTGTCCTGAAAGTATAAAATTATATACAAAATATCTGCAGTTGAAGTCCTAAAATTGTGCACAAAATATTTAGATTTCAGCATTAAATAACCCATAGAGGTGTTGATATGCTACTAAACAAAAAACACAACCAACCAGATATTGAGCAATTGTACCCATAAATATCCACCATACTTTAAAACTATATATATATAATATATATATATATATATATATATATATATATATATATATATGTGTGTGTGTGTAAAGGATCTGATATACAAAGTCTATATATCAGATTAATCCTGGGTATTTGCAGGAGAAAAAAAAAAATCCTGTTAAACATTTCATTCTTCAAAAAGACTTCTTAAGATTTATTTTTCAAACAAAATATTTAGATTTCAACATTGAGTAACCCATAGAGGTGTTGATATGTCACTAAACAAAAACAACAAAAAACAACCAATCTCAGAAGTACAGGGTGCCCAGTAAAAAAGCAGTAAATTCAGAAAGACATGAGACAACCATTGAAAACTGGAGATGACCAATGTAACTGAAAAATCCAGGAAGAATTTCTGTACACTTCGTCAATCCCCATGTTGGATGTTCTTCTTTGAAAAGTATGATAACATGACGCTCAAAATCAGTGAGTTTTTTCGCCATACAAGAAGGGTAGAATGAAACGCAAAAGTTGTCTGAAAATAACCTTTAAATGACAAGTCACAAGATCGAGCAGCAATTAATTAATCATAAAATAACCAATTAGAGTTAAATAATTACATGAGAGTCGAATGATTATTCAAGGTAATGAATATTGAAGAAATTTATTTCAGGTTATTCAAGGTTAATTACTTGATAATAAATTTGCCATTTTTTTTAGTGGGCACCCTCTACAAAGTTGTTTTTTGTGTTGCACAGCACATGAGACAATGATTTTTATCTGCATTTCTCAAACAATCCATGGAGACACAATCACTGATTGTCAGAATTTTAAATTTTTTTAAAGGACAAGTATGGGTTTAAAAAGCTAGATTAAAGAATTTTAATAAGAACTCCTGTTAAACTGTTAAGTTAGGTTGATTAATTTAATGGTATGTCAACCCTTGTTGGGAATGTTAAATATAAGTCTCATTGGACAAAAATCACAATTATTGTAATTCCCCATGTATAATACAGTTTTTTTTTTCCTAAAAATAATAAGCAAAATTAGGGATGCATATTATGCAAAGCTACAAAAAAAATCTCTAAAAAATTGCCGTTTCATAGGTTGATTTCAGTTGTGAAATGACTACTCACCACAAACATATGACAATCTGACACTAACATTTGGTGATTACGACCCCATAAGGATGTCAAATACAATCACATGTACCTAACAATACTTACAAACCTAAAATAAAATAAGAGCTATCATAAAACTAAATTATAATAATATTATTCAGTTTAAAAGCATTTTTTTTAATAAGAGTAGGAAACACTGGCCATAATGAAATTGGAGAGGTACAATTCTTAAGGGTTTGATTACCAAACAAGAGGTGCATATTGAGCATGGATAGAAGCATTTTCACACACATTCAGCACAATTTTAGAGCTATATATTATGGATGAAAGCGTATTATACATGGGGAATTATGGCAATTAATTCATAAGTTAATATGTTCAATTAATAAATCCAATTTAAGCAAGAGTCAAAAGGTAGACTTAGATCAAGCCTACCCAAGAGTCAAAAGGGTACATAAGGGTCCAGTTTACACTAGAGTAAAAAAAGGTAGGCCATTGATTAAGTTTATATTTGTATCTGCAAGTATCTCCTAGAACAGCATTTTTCAACCTTTCATTTACTGTGATCCACAGCAAGTACTGCATTTTGCATTGTGATCCATTATACCTACGTGTAAAACATGAAAAACAAACTGTTCACTAGGTTCCTTTTCTTTAGCATCAACAATTTATATTTCTTATGATCCGCACACATTAGAATTGCATGTATCTATTTGTATGAATATAAACTTATTACTTTTGGAAAAAAAATTTAAAGGAAATTCTGTCACTCAGTCTGCAACAAAATAAGATATATAACCTCAATGAGAACAGACACACACACACACACACACACACACATATATATATAAATAAATAAAAGAAAGAACAGTAAGATATATAATCTGGTGTTCTTAAAGATATTTTTATTTTTACAAAATAGTGCTCAATGTAAATTTACAGAGCATTAATATTATAAATTAACTGATTTAAAATCTGTTTTTTCGCTACACAGTTCTAACCATGTTTCAAAAATGGAAGCTAAAAGCTTAGAATTTAATTTTGTAATTAAATTAAAGACATTAGTTCCATTTCATCCTCAAGTGAATTTTGGACTCCAAAATTCACTTGAGGATGAAATGGAACTAACATCAACTCAAATTTGAGTTAAATAAAGCTGATGCATTGACATTAGTTGAAATAGTCTATACTCATGAGGTAATTTTGGATTTCTCTATTATGTAATTTATATGATCTGTTATAATAAATACATTGAGCTCTTTTTGTGGATCAGTTTTAATATTTTATATTATTAGGATCCACTTGGATTATATACTAACAGATTTATTACCTGTACTATATATATATATATATATATATATATATATATATGAAATTATATTTTAAAAAAGATAAAATATAATACAAGCTTAACTCAGTGAAAAACTAGCAATGATTTATGTGCAACATTTAAAGTTGTTTATATTTTGCACTTTGCTCTCACTTTCATATTTTTTTCTTTCTTTTTTTGTTGCGACCCATTTTATCTCACAGGTCCACAGTTTGAAAAGCTGTTCTAGAAGGTGATTCCTTTTGGGAGTGTATCTTATCCCTCTGCAGGAGATGCAGCCAGCATGAACTATAACTGGCACCCAAAGTTTAACCAAATTAAATTTAATCTTAATAAATATGGGATGTGTAATAAGGACTGAATTCATTATTGTGGTAATGGTGTGTGAGACCAGATTCCTACTCATTAGTCAATGGGGCATCTACCAAAGTTATTTTAATAAGTTTTGTTTGCCTTCGTTACAGGCAACAGTGGTGAGACACTAAATGAGTATAAAAGTTACAATAGTAATAATAGTTTGTGAGTTCAGCTGGAGCAACTCAATCCTAACTTTTCAGCCTTGATAGAGTTTTTCTGCCATGCTTCATATTTCGAAGAATCAGATTAAATCAAAAATGGAGTATTGCTTCCATATCTGGGTTGGAGCTGCTCAATCCTCACTTTCAAGCCTTGATTGAGTTCAAAATCATTTAAGACTTATTTTCCATTCTGAAACTTCTTTTCCACAGATGCAACATTGAAAGATTGTTGCTATTCTATGGCTATTTCCATGACAAATGTTCAAATGAGCCCTATTCTGTAGTTCCACTTGCTCAGACAATTCCAGCTAGGACATGTCATGCCACTTCCTTGGAGTTGAATCAACATCATTTCCTCCATGTTAGAAATATAAGAAGAAAGTTCCATTGATACAGTTTGTCCCTAAAAACTGCCATTTTGTAGAACAGACTCCTGCATGGGGGCTTTCCTGAACACCCCAGTCATAACCTCTTCAAGTCAAGGGTCACTCATTATCTATCCTCCTTATCCTCATAATCTTCACTTCCTACCACCTCCTCTTTCATTCCTATCACACATTTTGACTGTAACCCTCTATCTTGAGTTGTGCTCAAGGCTTGCATTGGATTAAATTTAGTAAAAACTAGCAGTAAAGCCCGGTGTTGCTCGGGGTTTTATATAGTTAAATTGCTTTAGGGTTTGAATTATTGCACATATCCGCAGTTGCTGAGGTCACTGATAGACCGGGAATCTCACTGGTAGCAAAATCAATGAGATCAAGTGCAACCGGTGGCAGTAGGTGACTGCTGTGTTGCTGCTCTGTGCTTATCCGAAGACTGCCACCCGTTTATTATCGGTCAAGATTTTTAATTCTGGCAATGTAAAATAGTAGTTACATTTTCACTGTAGGACTCACCCCTTCACTATTAAGTCCATGAGTTTTCCCAGTTTTAAGCAGAATACGCGGGCTGTAATGTCATGCCTGTGAGTGTAATCTTGTCTGGGTAGGAGTTCACACGTTATCTCAACCCATTTGGGGTTGCAGGTAAACGTTATAAATAAGTCTGGCCGTCCATATTGCCTAACATATGTCATATTGTCCTGCGTGCGTTCATGCATGTAACCCCCCCCCAGTGTAGGTAGAGGGCAGAATGCACAACTTCCCTAGGTCACGGCGATTGACTTCATTTCAAAGGCTGTCGCATAAGTGTACGTAGGAGTCTGAGTGCAGCTGTTTCTGATGATTCTGCATAAAACAAAGCCTCTCCGATTCCATCTTAGCGGCCATGTCAACCGCAAACTGGTGGAAAAACTCCCTGAATCTATGAAGCAGGTTGAAGTCTCCATCCCTAACCATGAACCGGTATGAGTAGAAGGCCTTTTACAATAAGGCTTTGGAAGACGTTGTGGTTTGGCCACCGGAGCATGAAGGGGAATAAGTGGTAGCCATCGTCACCATAAAGGGAAAAGTAAAGGTACTGCAATGCGTCATATGATTGATAGGTCTCTGAAATCCTGTGAAGAGCGCCGCCTCTTGATTTGAGGACAATATTTTAAAAGCGGTTTTGCTATATGTATAATAGCAGCCACTTTGTTAAAAGGAGCATTGTAGTGGTGTTTGTGTTCATCAATGAGGCTGTTTGTCAGCGTCAATTACAATGCTGAAGGAAGGAAAGGAAGCATTTTCCAAAGCATATTTAAAACTGCAAATGTAGCTGTTAACCTCGTGAAGCATGGTCTGAAGTAGTAGTAGTATGACGTCCCTGCGAGGTACTCTTCCCGACGGCGGAAAAATACCAATTCAGGTTTCGGCCTGTAGGTTGTAGTCTGCAATAAAGTGCAGTTGAAGGAATTTAGGTGTAGAGGTCTCCTCAGGCAGCAGAGACCCAATGCAGTGGTATACTTGCCCTTGTACTTGAAAGTGGGCATCCAACCCTCTTCTCGAAACACCTGAGCCCCAAATGTTTTAAGGAAGTGGTTGGAGTCGGGATGGGAGCCGGCTATTAGTTCCCTCAGCGGGGTAGGTGGTTCATGCAGACATGGCAGTCAAACTTTGCCAGATGAGCAGCACAGACCGGCAGAAATTTGCGGGCATTGCAGAATTGGCAAATGCAGGTCATGGACCCTATATTGATGTCGTCATGCATAGTTAAGTTAATGCCGGGTTCGTAATTGAAAGCCAAGAAAGACCAAAAAGAGCTACTGGGACAGGTAATACCATGGGCGGCTTAGGTGTAATTATTTTCGAAGTCAAGACATATCTTGTAAGCTTGGGAGTTTGAGATATTTTTTAGCGCCATGTTTGTAGTAGCCTATGAAAGTCTGTTTGCCCTTGTCTGTGGGCCCTTATAGTTTCTGGCGGCAGAAGTTGCTGCAGCGTTGCGGGCATTGCGGGTTGCCCGCTGCAGCTGTCTTAGGCTCCCTCGACCTAGCTGTTGCAGCAGCATCCCTGGATTGACGAGTGTGCATGTGGTCAATTGTTTCAGTTGCCCTCGACCTGGCAGTGGTGGTAGTATTTCTAGCATTTCGAACAGACCTACAGAGCAGTGTCTCAGCAGCCCTAGCAGTTGCTAGTGCAGCAGGTGTTCCTGGATTGACGTGCCTGTCTGCAGTTGAATGTTTCAGCTGCTCTCGACCTGGCGGTGGTGGCAGCATTCATAGAATTTCGAACAGATCTATGGAGGGAGTCTCAGCAGCCCTAGCGGTCGCTGTTGCAGCAGCATCCCTGGCTTGACGGGTGCGTCTGTGGGCAGGTGTCTCTACTGCCCTCGACCTGGCAGTGGTGGCACCATTCGTAGCATTTCGCACAGACCTATGGAGCGGTGTTTCAGCAGCCCTAGTGCTCGCTGTTGCAGCAGTGTCCCTGGATTGACAGGCACGTCTGCAGTCAAATATCTCTATTGCCCATGATTTTGCAGTGTCAGCAGCGTTTCTTACATTACGAAGGAGCCTTTGGTGATGAGTCTCGGAAGCCCGAGATGCAGAGTCGGTTGCTGCAGCCTGTGCATTAATTCTCAACCGTTGTGCATTCCTGATGAAGTTTTTTCAAATCAATAATCGACCCCCCCTTTTCAGTTTTATCGATTTTTCCCAAAATCAGAGGAACAATCGAAAAATCTGAAGACGTCAAGTACAAATACCATAAATTTCTGATCTGTGTGTGAATTTTCATGCCAATCGGATGAATGGTTTACTCAGGATGAGGTAACAAGGTGACAAACACACAGACACACTAACAGAATGCCATTTATAGATACAGATAAATAATAAAAAGTTTAACTGATTTAAATACTGTCAAAGCCATCTTAGTCATGAGATTGAGAGAAAATGCTGAAATTAAAAAAAATTTCCACTAGTCACAATATATCTAGAAATTTTATTAGATAAAGCATTGTCAAGCATTATTAATTTTTAACTAGGATTTATTTCTTTTTAACTTCAATTTTTTTTTCCACTAGTAGTATTAGCACTAGTAATATTATCTGGAATTTTTATGAGATGAACCATTGTCAAGCATTATTCATTTTTGATTAAGATTTCTTTCTTCTTCATTTTAATTACTTTACTTCCAATAGTAGTATTAGTATTATTATCTAGAATTTTTATTAGATGAAGCATCGTCAAACACTATTCATTTTGGACTAGGATTTCTTCCCTCTTAATTTCAATTGCTTCATTTACACAAGTAGTATTAGTGAGTAATATTACCTTGAATCTAGTACAGGACTAACAATGGACTAACAGGCCTAACAATGAGTCTCTTCACCTGACAAAATTCACAAGGATATATTTGGTGACAGTACAGGTGCAAAATTGTGGAAATTGAAAAAGTAATAAGTACAAAATATTGAATACTAGTAGTAGAGCCCGGTGTTGCCCGGGGATGTAACAGTAAGAGATAGATCAAGTATCGACCATCATAAAGACTGAAAAATAAAATTGACAAAGATTATTGTTTAAGGTTGACGGACAGGCATGTCTTAATTAGTTTTTTTTTTGTTTTTTTGTTTTTTTTTTTGGGGGGGGTAACGAATTGGTCAAACCCAAACTCAAACAAAAACATTGTTTTCAATCGTTATGTGTCTATCGATTGAATAGAATTTTATTATAAACAATTGTCTTGTAAATGGAATTTTTAAAGCATTCTGAATGTAAAAATAAAGAAAAAAGTGTGCAAGACAATAAGAAACACTACCTGCCAAAAAAAGTGAAGTTTTGTTGAAATCAGTTGAAAAATGTAGGAAATCCGATCCCATATATAAAGGAACACACACAAACAACCTGGGTTTTATAATGAGTATAACTAAATATGTCCCCCTTTCATTCTGGTGACTTAATCGTGTTTTCAAATTGATTTTGTGCAAAAACAATTGTGTTTTCCCAATTTTTGGTGCTGTCAGCAAGGTAATTTTACACAGTCCTGTGAAGTTTTGTTGAAATAACACACACACACACACACAATCTGTGTTTTATAATAAGTAAGATTACCAACAACTCATCTTACAAACTATTACAGGATTTCATTAACCTAAGTAATTATACTACGAACCCAACAAATACAGGACTATATAACTTTGTCATAAAGCAATAGTTAAAATTCTGAACTCACAGACCGTAAATACAGTGGTGAGTTCAGTCCTTGTCCATCTGTGTCAGATTTAGCTATGCCAAATAAATATGAAAATGGTGCCTCACTACACCAATAATTAGTAAGTTTTTCTAATAGACTATGATTATATATGTGAGTTTTTAATGTGTGAAACAAAAGTATTTTTTATCTATTTAAATATTATTTTCATTTGTAATTGTATATATTTAATTCTAGGGTCATCAGGGGACTAGTGGATCAAACAGGAGGTTTTTTTTACATTTTAATATTATTTTGGTTTATAATCATAATTTAATCATTTGGTATCATATATATTTCTGTGTGTGTATATATATACATATAGCTTCAGCTTACATTCTCATCTGTGATATCTGAGAGACTCTTTACTTACTACTGGGTGAGTTTGTATATAACTCTCTCTGTCATATGCCTTATTCCCACACTTGCAACCCAGGTATAGCTGGTCTGGTCACATGTTTCTGCACTTGTTGGCTGAGTGGCCACTTCAGATCAACCCTGCACCTGTTTCCCTTGGTCTGGTGTGATATTGTGTGCAAAGTCCTTTCTTGTATTATATAGGGGTGATACACTGTGATAAATTTCCTGAAGCTAAATGAGCACAGTGTTTTGAATGCTTCACATATAGGTGGCCATTTGCAATGCAAAAAGTAAGCATTTATGAGTGCAATCATTATAATACTATTAGCTGATGAATATTCATGAGTTCAATTAAAGATTCACTTAAAGTGGCAGGCAGTGCAATGTCCATAACTGTTGAGAAAAGATTGCAATTTTATTTAACAGCAATTTATGGTGGACCATATATTCTATGCTTTACAGTGTTGGAGTTGGTTCCTTTTGTCTGCAGAGACCTTGTTTTGAAGTCAATCCTCCTGTTTGCATCACAGAATTGGCCTACTCACTAGAACAGACACACACTATATACCAAATTTTATCACTTTGAAGTTAAGTTAATATTTATAGATTACCAAAAATATGTATGTCTAGATCTTGGTGAGAAATTGCAATGAAGATTCCAAGTAAATGAAGAAAGCAGAAAACATTACTTAGATAAGAATAAACAAAAATGTTTCATAAACAAAATAAGTATATAAATGAATATGTTAACTTTGACACTGCTTGTAGGAGGAGATTACTGTAAAGTTCTTGGCATGACTTACTCTCAAAAATCTGGCCAAACATCAAATTTATTTTTGGGCTGTGTAATGGTGAAATTAGCAGAATCTATACAAGAAACCTTTGGCATTCATTGGCCAAACAATTAACATTACTGGTCATTAAAGTTTTTAAAAATCTTTTTCTGAAGACAGTTTTTCAGGAAAAGAGGCTTCTTAAGTCTAGTAAATATTATACACCTTTTCCTATAGTAAAAATAATTAGCAAAGTATTTCTATATTAAAAGTCATTGGCAATGCATTCCTATAGTAAAAAAATAATTTGCAAAGCTTTTCTATAGTAAAAAATCATTTGTAATGCATTTTTACAGTAAAAAATCATTTGCGATGTGTCTAGAGGAAAAAATGATTGGTCATGCATTTCTGTATTAAAAGTCATTTGCAATGCATTCCTATCATAAAAAATCATTTGCAATGCATTCTTATAGCAAAAATTACTTGTAATACATTCTTACAGAAAAACATTTACAATACATTGCTATAGCAAAACTCACTTGTAATGCATTCCTATAGTAAAAAGAATCATTTGCAATGCATTCCTATAGTAAAATTCATTTACAATGAATACCTATGGTAATTGTAACATTAACCATTTCCTTATAAGAAAACATTCGGCATTCATTGACCATTGTTGAAATTTATAAAATGTTTTTCCAGAAATTAGACTATGATATTTACTGTTTCAACTCTTTCTACTATTGATGGGAGTTTCCTTTCAAACCTTTTATCTGTGGGAAAAATTAACATCTTCATTATTCAGTGGTTTACCTACTTCACTCCGCTGGCGAGTATTGTATTTTGTTGATATTATAAAGATTACCATTTCATTTCCAACCGCCATTTTGGTTATTCCTCATTCAGTAACTTTTTCTAGATTACAACATGCACTAAACTCACTTTGTTTTAAACCCACAACAGATAAAGATGACTGAAGTCAACTTGTGCCTTATCTGGGCTTTGAAAAGAAATGATATATTTCTAAAGATTTTTTTCAGAATCCCTAATTATTTCTTATGTTTTATTTTCCTGAATCGTAGATGACATCAAGAAGGACACTGTTATGAATTATTATTTCCTTCATATTTTATCAGTCCAGTGGTAGTCATTTATCTTTCATACCAAAAGCTGTCTTACCCTTACTGCTTGGAAATTTCTATAGTTTATGCCTTAGCTATGCTAATTAGGCAACCATTTACATATCACTACAGACACTACCAACCATGAGGTACATAGGACTAGTTTTTAGGTTGGATCACCAGAACAAATCTATCTACAAACATTTACAAATGAAAATTTGGCCTTATAAAAATATTCAACTCATCCATAAAGAGAAAGGGAAGGAAAGGAAAAGAAGAAAGCAGGTAAAGTGGAAGTCTGAAATTTTCATATTTAAAAAATTGTTGAGGTGTTTTAAAAAATATTTTCTTTTTAGTATGCGTAGTGTAGTGTTACTGACTCAACAGGATGTAGATGCATTCAGCTGTCTCATGGGTAATATCTGTAGCTATTTATAACCTTTTTGAGCTCATATGTAAATGTGTCACCTCAGTACAGTTTCTCCTTATGAACAGAATTTTCATATAAGAAATAGAGTAGACACAAAAGATTTTTAACAACTCCTCTTACTACTTCAACTGCAGACGGTTGCTTGGATTTCTCTTCTTATGAAGACAATTTTCATGACAGGAAATAGGAAGAGTTCTTAATGACTCCTCTTACTACTTTGACTCAGCCTTTTACTCAGACTATTACACAAACTAACTGCTTCATAGATGGTCTTTTATTTATACATGGTGCCAGGATGTTGTAGTGAACACAACAATACGCATGAATATTAACAAAAAAATGTGAGGCTCCATTTAAAAGTGTGTTACTTGAAGAGTATAAAATTTCTAATAACTTAACTATACATAGTTAAAAGTTGTTGAAACTTTGCAGATAAATAATGTGATATATGTTTTAAATGTATTCTGTATAAATTTTAGCCTTTTCTGTAAAATATAAATTCAATTTTAAGTTGGTATCCAAGTAGGCATATTGTATTTTATTAGTAATTTTTAAGAGAAAGAGGTTTTTATTTTGTTTTAAATTGATTAATTAGTAGAATATAATTTAATAATGTGACTGCTATTTGTTGAATCTGTCCAATTTGTTCATTTTCCCAAATCTTAATTTATACATTTTTTTAAAATGTTTTCTTCACAAATTTTACACCTGTATTTTTGGATTCACAATACTGGAAGTAATACATTTACAAATACACAAAAATTCAAATAAGTATTGATCTTAATCATATTTAGCTTATTATTTATATATATTTTTACTGGTAAAGTATGCTTTGACATGTGCTAGATCACTTTGTAATTTGTCAGAAGCAAAAGGTCTTTAGTTTTGAGAATAGAAAAAAATTAAACAAAGAGCCAACACAAAAGCAGTAACTCCAATGCGCAAAGGTTTCTTGGGATTTCTAAAAGTTTTTTATACAGTTTAAATTTTAATTGTACATTTCTTGACTCTGTAATTTGAATTTGTGGTGATATGCAAATTAAATTGTATATAGTGATTTTCCAAGCGTGGCTTGGATGTGGCACAAGGCCGAATGTAAGGGGCACCCAATGAGGATCGAACTCACTACTCATTTGTAACTGTTCTAGTGAGACAAGCTTGATAACCATTACACCTCCTCGAGGTGCCCAAATTAAATTGTATATATGTGAGAAGGTTTCTATACTCAGGAGTGAGTTATCTTTCCTTGACTACACTGTGTACTTGTGAGAACTTTACATGACAAAACAACATGGCATCAATGACAAGATATCTAACCTTGTTAGAGGATCCTGAGATCATTGAGACTTAGATGTTTTGGTGAGAATCAAGAAATTGAGTGACAGCAAACATAGAGGAGTAAATGAAGTGATGGATTTATTTCTAGTATCAGCGGGTTGTGAGGCTGTAAAAAAGATCTCTGTAATGGTCTATCCAAAGATGTTAAAAGACTTGATATTTGAAGAAAATGCCAATATTGTACAAGCAAATGTGTGTCCAAAAAAGAAACTCGTCATAGCTGAGAGGACAAAGTTTCTTGAAATCAAGAAGAACGCAGATGAAACCATTAGACAATATGTTAACAACCTAAAAGAAGCATTGCGGTATTATTAATTTGAAAAGTTGGGTACAGGACTGATGTTTATAGAAGAGGAATTAATACACTTAAGACTAATTGAAGAACTGTATGACATCTTGTGTAAATACAAAATTTTGGAACAGCTTCAAGTCTAGAGCATGAATAATGAAATGAGTTTTGAATTTTTACAGCAACAAGAGTTAATTCAGAGATTTAATACCCCTAAGACTAAGATGGAGTCATATAATACCATGGAGAGTTTATGTAAATGTTGTTTTTGCAACAAAGAACATGTGATGAACAAGTATAAATGCCCGGCGTTTGGAAAGATGTGTTTTAAGTGCAAGAAGAAAGAACATTTCCAGTCAGTATGCAAATATAAAAAAACAATAGAAGTGGAGAAGGTAGATCCTCTGATGAGAAAGACTGAAATTTATGAAGTAAAAGCGGAAGATGAGAGTAGATGAAGGGTAAAGATAAATGGAGTAACTGTACTAATGCAAGTGGATATGGGTAATGATGTAATGTTAATACCCAAGAAGTTGGGGGAGAAAATAGGAAGACCGAAATTAAGGAGAACCAATCTGCAATTGAAACAATTTGACGGGTCAGCTATTAAAACATTTGGATGCTTTGAGGAGGTGTTCAAGACTATGACTCGATTTGAGGTAATACCAATCATAGTTGTGGAGTGCATAAAAGATCATGGTCTCCTGAGAGTTGGCATATTAAGAATAGACACCTCAAAGTTAGTTAATTGTCTGAAATTAGAAGAACCAGAAATTGGACTTTTAAAGTATTACGAGGTGAGTGTTCAGCTTTAGCGATCATCATCGCCATCACAAACACACATACATACAGATCATATGGCAAGGATTCATTGGCTAATCTCCTCAAAACTAGCTTGCTGATTCTGACCAATCAAAGCGCCTGTATGCAAGGAATAATTTTCCCGCACACAAGGTTGGAGCCTGTCACGTGAGACACAACCTTATATAAACAAAACACGAATAAGCCTCTCTCGTGTTCTCATCATTCATCTTTTTCCTTGCTGCCAAGATGTAATCTTCAAGAGTTCCCGTCTTAACCGTGCGGTCAGACGTTAAACAACATTGCCAACAACTCTTACTGACTTTTCTCACAAGCCGTCAGTAGAGTCCAGCTATTTTCGCCTGTCCACACAAATCTACGACTTTACTCACAACATTTCAAATGCACACACAGACACAGATTTTTGTAACACATTATACATATCTCTCTCTCTCTCTTTCTCTCTCTGTGACTCAGCCAAGTTCATGAACCAGCACTCTATTAATTTCTCAAAACAACACATTTCTTAATTAATTGTATTCTATTCTAGCAGACTCTATTCAACATAGAATCCTGAACATTCTTATTCAAGAGAAACTCTTTCAAACATTCAATCATAAATCAGAATACAGTTTAAGGGGAACAACTTTTTTTCCTTAATCATTACATTTCATTGCATGGTTGTTTTGTATGTTATATTTCAATATATATATATATTTGTTGATCCACATATGGAGTTTCATTGTTTGTCTTGAATTGTTAAACACATCACAAGCTCATAAAGAATAGTCAACCAGTATATTTTCAGTCTCGTAAAGTTCCGGTTCACTTTCTGCCCATAGTTATTGTGAAACTTAATAAAATGATTGAACAAGGAAGGCCAGCTCGAGAGGTAGCAATTGGGCTTCTCCAGTCATGGCCATATGCAAAACAAATGGAGATTAAAAAATTTGTAGTAATTCCAAAGTTGGTATAAATCACCAGATATGTTCAGACTCTTTCCCTTTGCCAAATATTGAAATGGCCTGTCACAAGTTTACTGGCATGAAATTTTTTGCCAAGATTGATCTGGGATCTGCGTATAATCAGATTAAAATTGATGATCATTTTCAAGAAGTCACTATGATAAACACTCCTATAGGTCTTCTGAGGTGGACTCATCTGCCGTTTGGAATTAAAACATCCAACCACATATTCCAAAAGGCCATTGAGAAAATTTTGGAAGGAGTAAAAAACATCATTGTCTATCAGGATGACATAGCTATTGGTAATCTTATTGGGGAGGAGCTAAAGAATAAAATGGAACAGATTCTGAGCAGATTGAATAATGCAGTGATGACAATCAAGATAAATGCAAATTCAATTGTGAGAAAATTTCATACTTACGATATCAAATATCTAAAGATGGGATCTTGCCAGATAACAGATTTATTACCAAAATATCAGAAATAAGTATACCAAAAAATAAGGAAGAGAATCTTTCTTGTGTTTGACTAACATTTAACTACTGATGCTACTGATGTGGACAAAACACAAAGCCCCTTGGCATTGATGGGAAGGCAATAACCATGTCTTTCTTAACAAATGACAATGTATGGTGCAAAAACAATAAGGATTCAAATCCTGAGAAAGCACAATTTGTAGTGCAAAAAGAATTTAACACAGCAATAGTAACAAAAAAATGGATAGCGCATGTTAGCTCATGAAGACCAATTTAGATTGTGAAGAGAGCCAGAAGATATTAAAATGGAGGAAGAGTCTGGTGCAGAAGAGAATGGTCAAGGTGATCACGAAGAATTTGAGAATGGAGGGGAGGAGAGAATGAGTGTGTCTAGTGATAATGAGGAAGGTTCAAATGAAGAAAATCTGGTAAGACTGAGATCTCCCAAAAAGAGGAATCAAAGCACTCCAGGAGGTGTACTGCTTGTCCCAGGGTGATCCCTGAGACAAGCAGTACACCTCCTGGAGTGGTTCATAGAAGTAGCAGTTCTACCAAGGACATAAAGCCTCTAAGGTTCCAGAAGATGTGGTGATATGCAAATTAGATTGTATATAAGTGGAAAGGTTTCTACCTTTGGGAGGGAGTTATCTTTCCTTGACTATACTGCATATTTGCGAGAACTTTACAAAACACAATAGAAGTTTTCAAACAAATTTTCACAAAATATTTATTAAAAAAATACAGTGAAAAGATAATCTTCACTAAAAATTGCAATAGTATTTTCATACTTTTATCTGTCCTCATATACTAAATGGATATATATGTATTTGACACAGCTGTTTGAGGTTTCCTTATAGTCCCACTGAACTTAAAGTCAATTCAGGTTTGCTATGGTAAAAATTTTCTTTCCCCAAGTGAAAATCATCACAAAAATGGCAAAAGTCATTTTGTCACAGCTTATTTTCTCTCAAAAAATGGATTTTTATACTTTTATAGGGGTAAAATATTGAAAAATGACTGTTTTATTATCACGTAAACTAATATCAAGGAAACTTTTAATCTGAATCCCATGAAACTAGGTATTTTCTGAAAGCAAAGGATATATTCTTTCATTTAAAAGTAAAATTAGCTGGTATAAATGACTCAAATTTTTTTTCAGGGGGTAAAATTTGAAAAAAATAGTGAAAATTTTGCATTTTTTCTAGTTCTAAACAAAAATTTTCCCCATTAATGGGAAATTAACCATTTTTGTTTGAAGATCAGAAAGCCTAAATCATAATCAAACTACTTCAGGCATAAAATTAAGAGTTTTGAAGGAAATCAACATTCCTATCGGGTCAAAATGTGACCAAAGTCCATTGGTAATTTTCAATTATATGACTGCCAGGGGTTAAAAAATTGACACCTGGCCATGGAAATCTTTAGTAAAAGGTGAAAGATTTATCTGCAATTCTTGACCACCAGAAACCAAAAGTAAAATTAAAAAAAATTGACTTTGACAATAAAAATAAACATTTTAGAACAAGTTGTCGTCAGCTCAAAATAAAATAAGCCCCTCCCAGATAAAAAGCAAAGTGTGTTTAATAAAAAAAAAAAGGGCAAACATGAAAAAAAAGGGCTTGATATTAGTTTTTTGTTTTTTCAAACCTGTTTGAACAATGGCTTGATGTGTTTTGTTTTTAACACCCCGTGATCCAGGTGATGACAACAACACTTAGCAGACAACATTGTTTTTTTCGCCACATATCTTTCATATTTCCCATCGCCTGGCTATTTAGCCATTCATTTTATTCAATGATGTTCACACCAAATTAAGAAAGGCATGGAGTTTGAATGATATTATTTTGAAGTGAAAATAAATATTTTTTCATAAAAAAAAAAAGGTGACTTTTCTCAGAAAATTGGGCATAATTTCTTAATGCTAACTGCCAAGTGACATTTTCCACAGCCAAATTGAAGATTAATTACCAGTGAATAATTCCATGTGCAAACAATAGCTGCCTGGATCCTATAACATTGCCCGAAAAGGTCCAGAAGTTTACTGATTGATTGAAAACTTGTTGCACATAATTGTGTTTTTCATGGTCAGTTTCCATTATTTCATCTTGATGTTGTCATTTTCGGACAGCCAAGTCATCAAGGATTCAAGAAAACAGTTTGGCACAGGTTTGCTTTAAGAACTTTACATTCTATGAGGAGTTTAAAATGTTACTGACGAATGAGATTTTTCATTGAATATTTCGTTTACGTGCCAAGTTGGATTTTCCTATACGACAAAAATAAGCGTTTTAAACAGCCGTGTTGAAAACCCTCAAAACATTTTAGATTGTTAATGCACACACATATATCTATACATGTGATTACATTAGATATTTTTATTGTGAATTTCAATCCCATTCTATTTAAAAATCCTATGAATGTTTCTGCTACGTATTTAGAGATTTTTGATAAAATACAAAGAATCTTCAATGTTATTGTTCCTGACCTGGCATCTTGGCTACAGTTACTTCTCCATCACCATAATGTAGCTTCCATGTGCCTTTTCTATAAATATTTATGGTAAGTGTTCCCATGAAATTTCCTCTTTGGTACTTAGACTTTATGAATTTAAGTGCAGTACTAGATTGTCAGCTAGGTTTCATCATGTTATAGCTGAAATTGCTAGATTTAACTGTAAGTCCTATGCTAAAATTTTCTTCTCTCACACTTCTCACTTGTGGAGCTTTCTTTTAACTCCTTACATTCTAGTCAACTTTGATCTTTAAAAAAAGAAGTTTTGTTTTCAATTTATGAAATTTTTGTTACCTTTTATTTTTAATAAGTGGCAGAAATACCTCCCATTTTTTAAACTGTCACCTGTGTGGTGCTAGTGAACTCAAGCAAGTGATAATGGTGCCTTCATTTTTAGCTAATGTCTTTTTTTTTTCAGGCACCATCATTTACCATCATGGCTTGGAGTTGGACTGGTGTGTTTACTGGTGAAACGTATTTCAAGACTGGCAAATCTGTAATTGTAACAGATATGTTTTTGTGCTCATTTCATGTTATTCCAGAATTATGTTGTTCTGGATAGAAAATACTGCTATATGGGTTGAAAGTTTCAAGGCCACACGTTCAGCACTTAAGAAAGCCACCTGGAAGACCTCGAAATGCTCAAACTTCAGGGTAAAGGAAAACTTTCGAAATCGTCTACAACAGTGTGTAGAGGCCACGATTTGGATGATGTCATTTTAAAAAACAAATGAATAAGAACTGTAGCCCTTTTTTGTTTAAACAACAGTGAAAATATTTTTTTTAAATAATAATAGTTACCTTGGTCTTTTTGTCAATCATTAAAATGTGGGAGGTATTTCTGTCGCACCCTGTACAATACATTTGTTGTAAAACATTAACAAATTAAGAAATAGAGAAAATTGGGGGTGGGGATAATTTTTTGTAGATTAGCATTCTTTAGGTTGTGACATTAGAGATCAATAAAAAATCAATCTTTTTAGAAACTGACAAGTGTCTCGGCTTAAGAAGGAAAATCTAAAGAATGCTATCACCAAAAAAAATTATTCCCCACCCTGATTTTCTATTTTTTTTTTTAATGAGTAAAAAAACCAGTAGTTCCTGAAACATTCATTTTGGCACTACTTAAGTAAACTGGTCCACTCGTAAATGGGGGTAATATTTTGGAAGTAATCTATTCATAAGACCTTCCTAAAGGCGCGACACTTGTCAGAATCAAAAAAAAGGTGATTTACTTTTTTAATTTGTTCATACAGTGTATAATCGACCCCTGACATTTATAGAGTTATCGGACTTGATTGTTTGTTTACAAATGTTAAGTTTGAAACTGTACCTACACGTCATTGATCAGCATACGAAAAAGGATTTTTAAATCATTTATAAAAAAATAGATTTCTTTTAAAGAACAAATCGATATACATATTTTTCGGTTTACATTTAATTAAATTAATGCCAAACCCTGACTTTATGTTCGGATTCATGTCATCGATGTTTTAATGTGAATTTAACGCAAACCTGGACTATGAGTTTCTGTCCGCTTACGAAAATATGGCTGCGAAAAAATCAAAATACACTTTCAATAAAAACAGACGGAGAAAAAATTCAATATGGATAAAACTAATATTTATTTCGAATTTAAGAAACCCTCTCTTTTTTCGTTATAACAGTGGCACCGAATTAGGATACCCTTTCCTTTCGCAGCCATATTTGCGTAAACGGGCACAAAATCAGGGTCCAGTTTTGCATTCAATTTATATAAAATTGAACAACTGTGGTCAGCTTAATTTTTCTCAACAATGACCATTTTCCGAAAGAGATGAATGTCATATCCGAAGAAAGCAGACCAAATAAGAAAATGCACAGTTTATTATTTCAGTTAACCGAATCTTAACCCAGTTGAGGAAGTCAAGGTAATTTTTTGGCCTGATCTGAAACTTCTCATTAATTTTTACTTTAGTTTTAGTTCAACTCCGTACTTTTCAGACCTTTCAGTTACAAGTCGCACACTTTTTCAGTTAAGCGCGATCCACAAGTGAAAAAAAAAAATGAGTAGAGTAGGAGGACTTAAAATAGAGGAAGTCGAAGGAAGTCAAAGTTACAAGAAAAGGAGTCAGTAATTTTTTACCTCGTGGGTATCGTAGATTCTGCAAGTGTGTAACGAGTTCTTATTTTTTAGCTTCTCCTTGTGGTTTTTGTTTGTTTATTTATTTGCTTTTCTTTAAAAACGATGCATTTGTTCAGAACTTTAAATGTAGCTTTCGGTTCTAGTCTCTACCTCAATGGAGCTTGGGCGGAGAGTAGGAGTAAGAAAAAAGCGACGAAGTAGGAGGGCATAAGTATTTGCATGATTTTTTTTTGTTTGTTTTTAGAGAGGGAATAAGTGATAAAAGAGGACAGTGAGAGGATAAAGAGGAAAGTGGGAGGATAAAACGTAAAGGAAGTGGGAGGAAGGAGCTATATAGCGATTGAATAAGGGCGGTGGATAAAGGGGCAGAGTAAACAAGAGACAAACAGTAAACTAGAGAGGGGGATTTGTAATGGCGACTGTACGTACCGGCGTAACATGGGCCAACACACTACGTGGCACAATAACAACGGAGCACGACTAGAAAACAAAATTGGTCATCTTCGGCATGATAGTTCGGGTCTGGCATTGTCCATAGATCTAGATGACGGCCAGCTGTTTGACTGCTGACGACAACGACGACGAAGAAGAGGAAGAAGCTCTAAATCAAGACCTACTTTTTACTTACAACATTTATCTGTCAGGTCGACCGTGGCTATCATTATTATTATATGACGACTTTTTATTAACTAAAAAAAGAAAAAACAAAACAACAAAGACCCGAAGAGATCTAAAACCTACAGCTATATGTTTACACACATTATATCTACCCTTTTGTTCAGCTAATTGAAAATATACAAACATTCCCATCAGTTGGATTTTAAAATAAGGGAAGCTTTTTAATTTTTTTTTTTTTTCCCCCAAATAATTCACTTATAAACAAACCCTAACTAAACATTTTTTGGGGGGCTTTTATTTTTGTTTTATAAGACTAAAAATATACCAAGGAATCTAGAATCAACCCAACATACTTAAACCATTAACCAGAACCTGGTATGTAAATATTTCACATTTTTATTATACTTTTATTTTTAATTTAAATTCTTTTCTTTAAGGTCCAATTTGAGATCAACTTATCTGCAAATGAAATCTGTTCCTCAAAGTGTTGATTTATTTTTCATTCTATTATTTAAAAAAAAACAAAAAAACATAAAAACGGTTATTAAAAGATTCTTTTTTTTTTAACTTAACTAAGATCAATATTTTTCTAAGATTTTTTGTTTCCACTATGCACATCACAGATTTTTTTTTTATGTTTCCATTTTAACTAGAAGAAACAATTTTTTTTTTTTAAACGTAGAAAACAAGTATTTCTAAATCTTCATTTTATTTTAGTTTATTGTACTAGACAGCAAAAACTAGCTTTGAAAATGCACAAGATACCGATTTTTCAGATAGTATTTTTACTTATTATCAACAGTACGTTTTGATGGTGATAGATATCCTTATGAATTATGACCAAAAACACCTAAGTTTTAAAAACCTACTGCACTTTTCTTTAGTTTTGTTGACTTTGACACTTCAAAATTATTGGTTTGGATTTTATTTTATTTTTTTTATTTCATTTTACATTTTGAGATAATGTTGCTGTCAAAACTTTTCTACGGAGCTCTGTTAAAATATCAGATGACAAGTATTGTCACTTGTCAGTCCTTTTTTTTTTAAAACTTAAATAAATATGTTTTTTTTTTTTTTTTTTCATCATTAATGCGAGCAATATTTTTTTTTTGTCCTTGTTAAACTGGTTAAGTTTTTAAGGTGAATTAACCTTTGATTTAAATTACTTAAATGATTTTTCTTTCTTTCTTTCAAAAGTAAAAATATATATCTTCTGTTTTTTTTTTTTTGTTGTTTTTTTTTTTAATGTAAAGTTATTTCAATAAAGTTTAGAAAATTGTTTTATGATAATTCAAGAGTTATCTTTCTTGATCACACTGAAATGTTTGTAATTTGTATTGAGAGAAAAATCGTTTCTGTTCATATTTCTTTGATGTATTTTCTTGAAAACTTGATGAAAATTAACCGCACCGCCACCAAAAATAGCTTTAAAAATATTATTGCAAACAACAAAAAATTAAAACATAAGTGTGATATCTAATATTAATTGAAATGAAAAAAAAAATCATCACATTTTTAAGTGGGTGTTATCTTTGCCTCCTTAAAATGTGTATATAACGCTCCAAAAGAGAAAAGGAAGGGAAACTTCGCCCACTTTTTAAAAGATCTAAGGGATAAAAAAAAGGTGTGGTAAAACTAAAAGTTAAAACTAAAGACTGCAAGCCTGTCTTTTCGTTTCTCTCTTCATTTTTTTCTCTTTTTATTTTCTTTGTTCTTTTACACCCTTTTCCTTTCATCCCTTTTTTTTTTTCTTTTTTTTTTTTTTTTTTTTTTTAAATTCTAGTTGTGTGCAGGACAGTTGATCTCTCTATCTTTGACAAACTCATGATGCCCACACACGTGTGTGTATATCTGAGAGTGTGTACATAGGAATCAGCACTGCTTAGTTTTTTGTTTTTTTTTGTCTCCAAGCTATCTTCAGGTCAAGAAGATCACATAGTGACATTCAATTTCAAGGCATGAAACTGACAGTCATCATGTAGTGTTGATTCTTATGTCGGTCGTACACTTTTTTTTTTTTTAAACTTTAAACTTTTGAGAAACGCTCCATCTCCGGTAATAATGGTAACTCTTCACTCGTCAAAAATGTGTGTATTTATTTAACATTTTTCGTGAGGGCACACAGATATTTACAATGATCATTGTAATTAATATCTTTTTGCAAAATTCATAAAAGAGAAAAATTCTTGTAGGTTTATTTGAATGTGAGCAATAAAATCAGCTTTTTTTTTTTTTTTTCCTTTTCGAAATCAAAGTTATCTTTCTTGGGCTGATCTCGGAGGTGCCTTTTTTTTTTTTTTTTTTTTTTTTTTTTTTTTTTTTTTTTTAGTCTTTGCATTCCTCTACTACTGAGAGTGGCCTAATTGTAAGCATTTGCTATATCATTAATTTACTTTTTTTTTTTTTTTTTTACACAAACTTTCCCCTTTCCAATTTTGAGTACAAATTTACATAGATTTATTTATCTAAATCTTTTCTAATATGATTAGCTTTTTTTTTTTTTTTTTTTTTTTTAATCACTTCACCCCAAGCAATGTAACATAGCCACTAAGACGCAGAGGGTTCGGTTACTGATTGTGAAAGACTAAAAGAACAGAAATTAAGAATGCATAAGATAATGATTGACATTGCATTTACTTTAAATTAATGAAAACCAAACTTGACTAGAAAGTAAGAAGTAGGAAGAGTTCCAGAAGCAAGAAGTATTAGAAAAACTGCATAGAACTTAGTTAGATCTAGCCATTTCAACTGTAAGATGACAAGATCTTGCCACCAATCTTAAATTCATATTTGGGGCCAATTATGAAAAATATAATGTTGGTAATTAAAAATATGTCTAATTTTTTGTGTATGTCTTTATAAATTTGAGTTTTAGGAAATTATTTTTGAATATTTCTGCTTGTCCATAGTACAGAAGAATATAACCTAGGATTTTGGAATGGTCATATTTTATAAAAGTCTATAATAGTATGGTTGTTTTATTTTCTTACTATGGAAATTATGCATGCATATCTTACAACTGGGTCAGTTAGGATTCAAATCACACACACACACACACACACACATGGAATTAAGAAGCATTAAGTTTACACAACAAATATTTGTTTCAGTTTAATCTTTCTAGAATGAGGACTTACTATTTACATTCAAACTGTTGTTCTCATCTTTGTCATTATCACAATATTTTCATCATTGTGCCTTCCAGCCGTTTTAGATGTCATTCAATCTGGGTAACCTTCAGGGTATTTTAAACAATCTGCAAGGTTAGATTGTTCATGTAGAGCAGTGTTTTTAGACAATTGTAAGCAATGGCACACCTGGGAGCAAACATGGCACACTTAGCAAATTTTTTTAAAGGGTATACATTAAAATGTTTTGAAATAAAAACCATAGATTTAAAAACAATACATGCACAACTCTATTCTAGTGTTTCTGTTCAACTATTTGTGCGGCTTATTTAGCGTGAAACCTAAACCTGGTGTTTTTTTTTTTTTTTTTTTTTTTTTCCAAAGTTCTTCAATGTTTTGCAGCACACTTAAGAGGATCATGCAGCACAACAGTTGAGAATCACTGATGTAGAGGGATATCTTGTGTTTTCATTTAGTATGGCTTGGTTATTGCTCACCAAGTTTCCATTGAATTTAAGTCTGTACTAACTGTACTCATCAGGTTCATCTACCAAGGCTTTAATCTGTTGGCCTATTGTCTGATGGAAGAAAAACAGGTGAGAACGCAGTGGTTGAAACTGTGATAATGATGACAAAGCTTAAGACAATAATCTAATCTTCCTTGTTAATGCACTTAATTCAGTGGTGACTGAATTATATAGATTGAATATTATATAATGAAATTTAAAGTAGTTATCAAGCTAACAACTTTCAAGCTATGGAATAACATATAATATTGAGTGCTAATGCTAATAAAATAGTGGCTATAATTTATTTTATTTATATATATAAAAGATTCTAATTGAATCAGCATTTGACAATTGTTTTAGATGTTGTGCTTTCAGCCTTTGAGTGTATATTGATTTGTGTAACCTTCAAGATTGTAACGACAACAAAAAAGATGAGGATGTTAGTTTGAATGTAAATAAGGTGAACATGTTTTTTCATACAAATGAATAGGTAACCTAAAAATATTTTGAAACTAATCTTTAACTCTGAATATAGTTATTTTAGTTAGGTTCTTGTTGACGTCCGGTGTGATTTGATTGAACTCTACTAACAATTGTCTGTAAGATGCGTTAGCTAACCATTTTTTTTATAATTATAAATCCTATTGTGTATATATCTTGTAAGCTTAATTAAGCCTGATATAAGGATACTAATATTTAGAACATATTCTAAGATAGACTGCTCTACAATAGCACCATATCAAGTATATCTCAGTATTTGAGGTCTACCATATTGTTGTATATAGTCTACCTAAACATTTTCTTCTTTTTTTTTTTTTTTAAGGTAATAAAGTCACTAAGATGCAAGGGGTTACTGAAGATGAAAGTATATGAAAAAAAACATTAAAGAGAACAATAAAAGAACAGGAATTAAAAAAAACAGAAGATAACAATTGACATTGCATTTAAATTTTTGAACATCAAAATTTGACTGGGAAGCTAGAATCTGGAAGTGAGTTCCACATGCAAGAAAAGGAAAGGTTCCATCTAGCCACTAATTGTAAAAAGAGACCTTGCCACCAAACTAGTACTGTGCTTAAATTCATAAAATCTAGATAATCATAGAGGAAAGTTTATTAAAACAATTCATGTGAAAATATAGAAAAAAAACAGGGAAGTTACATGACAGCTGCCGAAAAGTGACTGAAGCTAAGAAGCCCAATCAGGACCACTGACATTGTAGATACTTTGTATTTTATCAAGAATCTCTAAATACATAGCAGAAGCATCCATAGCCACTAAGATGCAGAAGGTTACTAATTGTGAAAGAATGAAGTAAAAGAAAAACATTATTAAGGAACAAGAATCAAGAAGACAAGATAACGATTGATATTGCATTTAAATTTTTAAAGATCAAAGTTGGTTGAAACACCAGTAGAATTCCACAAGCATGAAGTGTGAGAGAAAAAAACTGTTGGCATAGAACTTAGTTACATTTAGCCACCAATTGTAAAATGAGACCTTGCCACCAATCTAGCACTGTACTTAAATTCATAATGTCTAGGTAACCATAGAGGAAAGTTCATCAAAACAATTACCATGAAAACATAGAAAAGAAACAGGGAAGTTATGTTACATTATTTGAGTCATTGGTCACCTATGGTGACTGTACTGTGGTAGAGGAGGAGTGCTGATTGAAATGCTACACTATTACTTTGACTTTTATTTATGGAAAGTGCTAAGATGGAACCAAATTGCCTTTTTACAAGATCTACAAACTGCTTAAAAGTCTTGGCAATGTTTAACCTTCATGCCTGTAGAAAAAAAAATGGTTTGTCAATAAAGATGGTTATTCTCTTTGCACTGCTATTTCACTGGTTTTTTTTTTTTTTTTGTGTGACTCCCTCATCAATATTTATTGACTTAAAAAGAAATTATTAGAATTTTAATAAAACTCAAACATATAAAAGTTATACGTTTTCTTTCTTCTTGAGAATTGATAACAAAGATATTAAGCATTATTTATATATTAGATTACTTATTTCCAAGATTATAAAAATGTGAACCAACTATAAAGAAATATTTATTTTTTTACCATTTTCCAAAGAAATAAATATGAAACATTTTTTATTCAGAAATTTTATAAAAATATCTGAACAAGAAAATTTAAATAAACGCATAACTAAGAGTAACTGTAATTAAAAATTTTGAAAAAAATGCATTTTCCAGGCATTTCTTTCATTTTCTCTTGCCACATAAATTCACTAAAATAAATTGAGAGCATCTCTTCCTTTAAGCCAAACATTCTTAATTTTAGGTCAGACCATAAACACTCAATATTTTGAGTATGTATCTCCCTATTCATTGGATGGACAAAATTTTCCTTGTGTTTAATTAAGGAATGTCTAATTTTTACCACAAAAATTTCATTGTTGTTGGTTTTCATATTTTGTAAATTTTAATAAATTTTTGAATAAAGACTTTTCTTTATAAAATGGCAAAAAATAAATATTACAATGAATTTATTTTTATGATCTTGTAAATAAATATTGTCAAGGGAGTTTAAAAAAAAATGGTGTGATAGTGGTGTCAAGGGAATAATTGTCTTTTTGATAAACTGTTCTTTGTGGATACGACTCTCTAAATCAGACGCACTTTTAAAATCTTTGACATGAAATTGCCTAGCATACATAATTTTAATCATTAAAATATAAATAACTTTTTTTTTTTTTTTTTTCTTTTTTTTTTTTTTTTAAGATAAATTAATGGAGAACTTGCTATTCAACAAAGCACAGTTTTACACAGATTTTGTCATGTATTATCTATCTTAATCACTGTTATACAACTTTAACAGTTTGTTATGGAATGCTGTTAGCATTGTTTTTATCAACAAAAATATAAACATTTAAAATATGTAGGTAACAATCTATAAAAAAAAAAAATCTTACTGAAGCAAACCTCTTTTCAGAATTACTTTACATATAGAAAAATAAATAGATATAAAGAATATTCTGAAGTCTGTCTATATGTCTGAGATGAGGTAATGTAGCTATTTACACTGGGCTGTTGTCCTCATCTTTATTGCCATATTCACATGTACGCATACACATGCTAATTCTGACCATGTGTTTTTTCCACACACCCTCAACTTTTCTTTCGGAAAAGAGGTAACATTTTGTTTTTGAAATTTAAAAAAAATTATTTAATCACTAGTCACTTACCATTCACCTGAAGAGGTAGAACATGGTACCAAAACGCAAAAACTAGTTGTAGAGTAGTTTCACAGTGGAGGCTTGTATTTGTACTAAGTCGGTCCTAAAATAGGTTCGACGTACAAAACGTTAGGAACTTGATATATAGGTAATGACACAGAGAAATCTAGTGGTGGTCACTGATACTTTTAGTATCTGACTAACGGTCGTCTGACATCGACTGACTGACCAACTCTCTGAGCGACTGCTGCTACTCCTACTTATAGGTGGGAGAGTCTATTAACAATAGAATAGGTGTGTTCCACTATAACACTATTGCGTAGCAATTTCAACATGTTTTTGTTTTAATATCTAAAATAAAATTATATATATATATATATATACATACACACACTGACTCCTTCACACAAATCATATAAAGCACCATATCCAGAATGGACAAGTGAGATTACCCCAAATTAATCAGCAGTTAAAACCAACATGCTCAATGCATGCATTTAATCCCAAGTCATATACTGGCTTGAAAAGTCATCTTTGTTCCTACAGCAGAGATGTTCCATCCAGGGATAACACTGAACCTGTATGCTGTATATGCCTATTTGTTGCCAAAACAAATGCAGTGCTAGACAGCCATTTGGGAACTAATGAAAAAACCAGCCAATGGTTAATTTTAATAGTCATACTCAAAATTGAGTAGACATCCATTTTGTGTGTGTGAGAGAAGTTAGAGCATTAATGTTCTGACCAAGTGACTTGGGTTCAAATCTCACCATGGTTGATTTTTCAAGAATGTGATTTCTTAATAATATTGGTCCAGGGAGATAATTCCAGTGTGCAGCTCCATTAGGAAGTGTTTGAAAATCATACAATAGGTTGACCTAAGCCTTGTCAGTAGAATTAAGTAGATAAACTGTTCAGAAGTTGTGGGTGGTGGTGTTAACATTTTTTTAATCAAATCACCCCAGGCAAGTCAGTAATGCCACTAAAACACAAGGGGTTACAAGATGTGGAAGAATTAGGAACAGAAACATTAATGATAGAGTAATCAGGTGTACAGTAGATAGGAATAGACATTGCATTTAAATTTTTGCAGATTAAAGTTGGCTGGAAAGCATGGAGCCAGAAGGGAGTTTCACAAGTGAGAAGTGCAAGAGAAAAAAACTGTTAGCATAGAATTTACAGCTACATCTAGCCATCTCAATGGTAAATTGATGAGATCTCAATGCCAGTCTAGTGCTGTGCTTAAATTAAAATAGTCTAGGTACCATAGCGAAGAGATCATTTGAACAGTTACCATGAAAGTATTTATAGAAAAGACATAGACAAACTTACAGTGGTGGGAAAGTAACTGGAGTTGAGCTGTCAGATCAGGACCAATAATATTGCAGATTCTTCTTTGGATCCTATCAAGGAGCTCAAGGTGAATAGCAGGGACACCAGACTATATGTGGCAGCAATATTTTAAGCATGGACAAACAGTAGAATTATAAATATGTAAGATAGATCTTGGAGAGAAAAATTGTCTTGCCTAACACAGTGAACCAACTTTCTTAGCTGCTGACCTTGCAATGGATTCAATATAGTCTTTTCACTTCATATCAGAAGAGAATGTGAAGTCACAAATTATCATAATTGAAGGTTCAAGTGTACTGGCCTTGTTCAACTGCTGATTCACATCATATTTTGTATTCTCTTTCAGAAATTCTAACTAATGTCCACGGCATAGTTGCAGTAAAATCTACAGCTTAGGTCTAAGTGTTGAAGAAATCTGCAACACAGATTGGCCAGCCATCCTAGCAAACAAGCATATTTGGAAGCAAGCAGCTAGACATATATTGTTATATATAATGTACAGTTTAGTATGATCTATATTTTTTAATCATTTCACCCTAAGCAAGGCAGTAAAGCCAGTAAGATGCAAGAGCTTGTTCAGTGTAATCAAATTCAAGGTAATTTTTTGTTGAAGGTACCTCAGCCATTTTCACTAGAGATTTACCTTAGGAAGGAAATGATTTCTATTTTCCGAAATTTTTTTAATTCTATTTTTTGGAGAAAAGATCTTTTTCTCTAATTAAAAAGTCTTGATATGTTATTGCTGATGGCATTGTAATTAACACAGGCTGCTGATCTGTCTTTGTTTCAAATTTGATATGACTATACAAAATATTTCTTTTCAAAGAAAAAAATTATGGACATCTTTTTTTCTAAAGCAAAAAATATTTGCATGTATGACCTTCCTCAGTATGAATCGCCAATGGTTTAAAATGCTGAAAGAATTACTGTCAATGAAAGGTTACAAGGAAATATTGTACTTAATCATTGTTAGGTATGAGAAAGTGTGAGCAAACAAGTGGATCAAAATTAATAAAATTGGGATAATAAACATTATTTTTCTCCTGAAATTAGACATACTCTTCAAAAGGCCACGGTTTGCCCATGGTTGATCTTAACAATATAAACTTCTATTGTCCCTGTAAGAGTAGATATAAAATCCAAAAGAAGGGAATAGAAACAGCAATTACTTGTTTAAAGTGACAAGGCTTGACCAGGCACCTGATACAAAAAACTGACAAAGCTTAAATACAGCTCCAGGATTGAACAACTTTTACCCAGCAAGTGTTCCAGGCCTCCTGCCACATATGTAAATGCAATTAGCTTTTATAGAGATCTAACATTAAGAA
This sequence comes from Acanthosepion pharaonis, assembly GCA_903632075.3. Lineage (NCBI taxonomy): Eukaryota > Metazoa > Mollusca > Cephalopoda > Sepiida > Sepiidae > Acanthosepion > Acanthosepion pharaonis. The sequence continues at coordinate 454,343 of CAHIKZ030001700.1, forward strand.
TGAATATTTTTATACAGTTTTTAAATTTAATTAGGTATGCTCTTTAGAAAGCCAAATGGGTCACAGTTTGCCCATGGCTGATCTTACTATAAACTTCAATGCTTAACCAACAAGGCCATTGTCTCTGTATGAGTAGATATAAAATCCTGAAGAAGGTAATAGCAATTTTTTGTTTAAAGTGACAAGGCTTGACTAGGCACCTGATACAAAAAAAAACAAAAAAACTGACAAAGCTTAAATACAGCTCCAGGATTGAACCCCTTTTACCTAATAAGGTGCCAGGCCTCTTGCAGCTGATTTACATGCAATTAGCTTCTATGGTGATCTAACAGTTCCCTTCAATTAAATCAGTATTTAATAATTAAAATAGTTAATTGCAGAAATTCAAATTTTCTTTTTCTTTTGTCTTTTCTAAAAGAGAGAATCTTTTATGCCAAATATAGCTCTTCTGTTTCGTTGTCTCTTTCTGTTTTACTCTGTTATGTCAACTTGTCTCATCTCGCACCATCGCTCCATATAGGTGGTGCTAATCTCTCTTCCTTCTCTCATTTTCTCAGTAGCTAACTTCAGCCTGCTCCTACGGCTGGTGTGACAAATCCAACTTCCAGATGGTGTAGCAAAAACAAAGGAAGTTTCACTCACTGATCTTTCTTTATCAGCTTTATCATGTTGTGATTTTTCGATTGACCAAAGCACTCAAAAATTGGGAAAGAAAAATTATTCCCATTGCTCTAGTGATAAAAACAAAAGTTCATCTTTCCTTTGTTTATATGTTTTTTTTTTTTTTTCACAATCAACAGACCACACTGCCTTTTTGTCTATGGTTACTCCAAAATAGTAATTAATTTTTCCTTTATTACTTGTATCCAAAGGAATCCAAATTAATGTTTGAATATAAACATTTTTCTGGATGAATGTCATAGAAATTATATTGTGGTGACAATTCTCTTCTAGATGGCTGAATGAAATCAAATGTTTCTTTTCCTGGCTTTTTCATTCAGGTACTTCGGTGACCACCCTTGTCTCTTTATCAACAATATATGTTTTTGTTTTATCTGACATCTTCACGGATACCTTAATTGGTCTCTTTCTCATCGGCAGAAAGTGGGTAGTCTTGGTTTTGCTCAATATTACTGAATTTTATCTACTTAAATTTGGATTTGATTCTCCTTGGAATTATTTTAAAACATGATTTTTCAACACATTTTGTTTTTAATTTTCTTAACTTTTTAATCCATTTTCCTGCGAATTTCAATAATTACCATTCAGTTAGTAGACTCTTTCCTCTTCCTTCTTTCTTTCTCTTTTTGTTTGATCAACCTCTAGATATCTCAGTGTCACACTTGAACCCTGTTCCTTTTTTTTTTTGTCCTTTCTTCAATCATTCCCACTAAAGTTTTCTCATTTTCTTATACTCCCTGTAAGCCATTGTGTTCTAGTGGCATTATCACCTTGCTTGGGGTGAAATGATTTAAAAAAAGTAAAAGTGTATATACTCTGTACATAGTCACAAACAAACCTATTCTTATAGATAACTTCAATAATTTAGATAGGGTTTTATAGCATTCAATTTCCATGTGTTTCTGTTTTATCTACCCAGCTTACAAAACTTTATAAGTAACTTGATTTTACAGATAACATATCCACTTTAGAAAGTTGACTTGTATATTTTAATCTTGGTTTTGTTGGTGATAAAAAAATGATTAACTGGGTCTAAATTTAAATATTGTTACATTTTTAACAAAACTCTAATGTGGTAACAATTTGAAATTTATAATTTAGCATTTGTTCCGACAAATATAAATATAAAATCTAATAATGATTTTAACACATTTGACCCTGACAAGTGTGTCAATGGAAAACTCTTTGAGTTGGTCAGTCAGACAATCAGTTGAACTTTTGTTGATTTGTTGAATATTATAGCTCTGGTTTTCTAGTCTTACAGCCATATTGCATCAAAATATCGATCCTTGTACGGTCACCAAAGCTAAGCAATGTTGAACCTGGTCAGTACCTAGGTGAGTGACATCTTGAGAATACCAAGTGCTGTAAGCTTCAAGAATTTGGCAAATATCTAGTTTGGGTTAGAAGTAGCTATTTTTGAATTCTTGATTCCAACAAGTTTGAGATTATTCTTAATCATTTCATGCCATGCAAAGAAAGAATATGAGATAAAGAAAAAACATTAAGGAGAAAGAAGAGTAAAATAACAGGAATTAAATAAATAGAAGATAACGATTGACATTGCATTTAAATTTTTGAAGATCAAAGCTGATGGGGAAAGTGAAAGGCCAGAAGAGTTTCACAATTGATAAATGCAAGAGAAGAAACTGTTAGCATAGAACTTATGGGTACATCTAGCAGCCATTTCAACTGTAAAATTATGAGAGCTAGCTGCCAATCTAGTAATTGATGTCAAAAAATAAAATAAAAAAGAAACTGTCAAGAATAAAAAGGATTGTACTTAAAGGCAATATTTGACCTTGCCTGATTGGCAAAACCATTCATGGCTGAATCGGTTAAAGACATGTTGGATCCAATGATGGCTTCTGCTGCAGAGAGCACATCTTTTTCTTTAAGTTTTCTCAAATATTCAGACTTGTAGATGAAAATAAATATACTGTTTAAAACAAATGGAGCATCTACTCAAATATGGATATCCACTAAAAATAACATTTAAAGTGATACACACACACACACACACACACATAATGTTAAATTTAATTGACAGATCATTCTGTTTAATTTTTTATTGCATTTTTTTTAATGAGAACTATGTTGGAATCAAAATTGTGGATTTTGAACAGTTTGTCCACAATTTTGATTCCAATATAAATTTCCATTTCTCGCTTGTGGAAGTCCCTTCTAACTCCATGCTTTCCAATCAACTTTAATCTGCAAAAATTTAAATGCAATGTCAATTGCTATCTACTGTTTCCTTGATTACGCTTTACTCTTCCCGCTCATTATTAATGTTTCTGTTCACAATTCTTCCACATTCTGTAACCCATTGTATCTTAGTGGCATTATTACCTTGTATGGGATGATATTGATTTAAAAAAAAAATATGTGTAGCTACAATACAACATGAACTATTTTGAGAATATAATTTCAATTTTATTACCAACTGATAGAAATTTGTTATGAATTTATTTAAGGGGATGTTTTTTTTTATTTACATATTCTTGCAATTGTCATATATTGAAAAATGAATATGTCACTATTGAAAAGTGAAATGGTAGAAGTTATTTAGAGATAAACTCTGCTCTCTATAAATTTCAGTGAAAAGAATCAGAACTTTTTAATCTGTTGGCAGGAAGTTGACTTCTTTTTCTTTTCTTTTTTTCTTCTTGATTGACCTTTTCATCCATTGACCATATGTTGCAACATTGTGAATGGTGAAACTATCTAGGCAGGTAACAGATGCACCTTGGAAGATTTTTTTTTTTTTTTGGTCAATCAATTATCATCTCATGATTTAAACAATCAAACTGTTTTATTAATAAAACAGTTTGATTGTTTCAACATGTTTGCATCTACATATAAAGAAATCAATAGGATTCTGTGTATGTGTTTAACATCTGCTTCAGACAATTGAAAACCTTGTCAGTTTTTAATCATTTCATTTTTATCCTCTTACTATAAATAATGTCCTGCATTCATATTTGTTATTGTAATATTTTGTTAAAGTTGCTAAGCTCAAATATTTAACAATGCAATAGGAGAATTTCCATGGGTATAGTCGGGGACATGCAAGAAGTTTATTCAATCAGTAACTTACAAATTAATGTTCATCTGAAAATTTCAATAGCAAAACTGAAATTTTCAGACACATTTGTGTATATATATATATATATATATATATATATATATATATATATATATATATATATATATATATATATTATAATTATTTTCTATTTCAAACATATGGTCCTTATCTTAATATTTTAAGTTGTTAAACTTTGGGAAAAATTCAATCATTTTGATAAAGGGTGGTTAGGCTTTAATTGTCCTAGACAATTTATGTATCAAATATAAGTTACTTTCAAAATCAGTTTAAGCTAAGGTGGGGTAGGGGTGTGTGCTCACAAAACAAAACATCCATTTTTCAATTGTTGTTTGGGTTTTCAATGACAAAAAGTTTTTAGCATTTTTATTTGGCTGCTTAATTCATAATTTTATACACAAAGATTTTCTCATTATTTTATTTTATATATATATATATATATATATATATATATATATATATATATATATACGCACACACATATGTATGTGTGTGTATATATATAATATATATATATATATATAAGTACTGGACAGCCGTTTCACCCTTTTTGGGTCTCATCAGCAGTGCATATCCACTACTGAGAATTGACCCGGACTGTTACAATACAACACAAGCATCATACAACTAGACCAGTGGGCTTTGGTGATCAAGGAGAAACTAACTAGATTCAATATAATGCAGTCTAGTGCTTTCTGCATTCTGTTGAGGATTTTTGTTCTCAACTCAATGAATTATGAGGAATTATCCAAATCGTCCCACAAAAAATTCTATCACACACACACAAGAAAACTACAAAGTAAAATTAAACAGGAAAGTCTTGGGGAAAGTCTGAAAGTCAATGCTGGGAATGGAGTGCCAGCAATTCTCAAACCTTTAACAAACTCTTTATTTTCTTCAAGTTGAACATTGGTTTTATCCTTATCATTTCAATTCTTTCTTGTGTCTCTAATTCCTTCAGTCCTCTTGCAAAGTTTTTTTTTGAGGCTGTTCCCAGTTTTCTGATGATCTTCGATTAGTCACAACTTATATTCCATAGGTTTTTAATTTTTTCAGTTCTTAAGCAAGTTTTTAATACCCCCCCCCCCCACCTTCACTTCAGTCTCTTCCTGTAACAATTTTTCTTACTATAACAAACACATTTCCTAATATAAAATTACCACCCTCATTGTCTTTCTATTCCACTGGTGAGATCAACTGCTACATTGTAGAACCGACTCCCAAGAAAATTCTTTCCCTATCACTATAAATTTAAACTTTCAATTCTAAGGTTAACTATTATCTTTCTTAAACCGTATCACTTACTCTAACTCTTTACCTTCAGTGGCTCTTGTACATGGTAAACATTTTAAAAAAAAAATATTAGTTTGACTGAATTTCATGGAAATATTTTATATTTATTTCTAAAATGTTATTTCTTGAGAAAAATTGAAATTTATTTGATCTGAACATGTATTGTCCAGTATCTAAGTTGGGTATTAATTATTATTTTTTTTTTTATTTTTCAGTGCAATTTAAAGCTGTTGGCATCATGAAACTTTCAAGCTTGTTTCTTAAGTGTCTACTAGGAATAATTTACTTGACTCTTATCAGTGCTGATGTCCCTCTGGGCCCACCAGTCCAGGATGACTTGTCCGACCAAACAACAAAGCAGAACCCATCTAATCCTCAAGGCTCCTCTGATGGGGATACTGTTGGTAAGGACTGTTTTTCTTTTTCCTTTTTGATTTTCCTAATCATTTCACCCCAAGCAAAGCAATAAAGCCTTACTAAAAGGGATTACTAAAAGTTAAAGAATGTAGGAAAAATTATTAAGGAGAAGACCATTAAAGGAACAGGTATTTAGGGAATGGAATATGATGATTGACATTGCATTTAAATTTTTGAAGATTCTAAAATATTCTTGATATGGTGCAATTGTAATGCAGTCTACCTCAGCATTTGAGGCTTGCCATATTGTATGTAGTCTACCTAAGCATTTTTTTTTTTTTTTTTTTTTTTTAAATTCTTTCACCTCCAGTAAGCCAATAATGCAAGGGGTTACTGAGTGTGAAAGAATATGAAAAAAAGAAAGACACTATTAAGGAGAGAGAACAATAAAATAACAGGAATTAAAAAGACAAGATAATGATTAGCATTGCATTTAAATTGTTGAAGTTCAAAATTGACTGGGAAGCAAGAAGTGGGAAGAGAGTTCCACAAGCAAGAAGTGCGATAGAAGAAACTGTTAGCATAGAACTTACGGTTCCATCTAGTCATTTCAACTAATCTTGTACTGCACTTAAATTCATGAAGTCAAGATACCAAATAGGAAAGCACATCAGAATAGCTACCATGAAAATATTTATAGAAAAGGCTAAGGAAGCTATGTTACAGTAGCAGGAAATTGACTGAAGCTGAGATGCCAGGTCAGAACTGATAATATTGCAAATTCTTCTTTGGATTTTGTCAAGAATCTCTAGATACATAGAAGCACAAGATCAGATGTGGCAGCAATATTCTTGCATGGACTTTTTGTTGTAAAAAAGATTCTGCTATGAGAAATTGTCTACAGCAATGCAGTGAACCAATGCAGACATTGTACATTCAAATACCCTTGGAAAATGTATGAATCCACTGCTTTCCCCCCAGCTATGGGTTAATTACTAAGACTTGTATCACTAAACCATTATTATCTCAAGAAAAAATTTTTACAATCTGAAATATTTTCTGGTTTTAAATAACCTGGAAAAGGTTGATAAGCTGTGGAAAACGAAATCAATCAAATACTGATTAACTACATAAGTATGTCTTTTAGATTTATTTACATTCCCTGGAATATAAATATATAGAAACTACCGTGGCCACAAAGTGAAGGATCAGTTTATATATTCGTTGTAATATAGAATTGATCCTCCACTTCATATCCACATTAAAATTCCTTGTTTATCAGATTCTGATTTAGGTATGAATTTACCTATTCTACGCTTAGCTATGGGTTAATTAGTAAGACTTTTATATTGCTAAAAACATCTCCAAAAATAAAAAATTACAATCTAAAAATATTTTCTGGCTTTAAGTAACCTTCAGTTGATTAAGCTGTAGAAAAAATTTCTTTAACCAATTTGTCATAATTATATAAAAATCTTATCTAGTCTTTCTGCCACTGTCTTTTCTGATTTAGTACTTTATTGTTAACTACCTAATACTAATAGTAGTACTGGTATTGTTTTCCTTAAGCCAACTCTCTGATTAATTATATCACAGAATGAGAATTCTCCCTTTGTCCTATTCTTGTTATAAATGGTAAACTGATGTTGTCATGCTTCATCTAAAGCAGTGATTCCCAAAGTGGGCAGTAATGCCCTCAGTGAGTGGGTGTGTTGCAAAAAAACTGGGCAGCCAGAGGGTGGCAGTGACACATCTGAACCCTAACATACACCACACACCAATTGTGTCCGAAGTGTGTCTTGCCTTCCCTTTACAGTCTATCTCATTTATTTTAACAATTATTATGGGAAATACTAAGATACTCATTTGACATTCGTGACTAGCACCAAGAAAATCCAATCAAAGGTTGACTATACGTTTGGGGAGGGGGGAGTTAGGGTTGTGCTTTAGTACATGAATGGGTGGGGAATCACTAATCTAAATTGTGAAATGAGTTTGAATCTCAATTTGGCAAAGGTCATACCTGTGGGGAAAAAATGAGAAAGAAAAGTGTATCAAAGGACAATTTTTCTCACAAATTGGTCACAAAAGTATTTAAACACTATTTTATTAGGTTATTTATTTACAAGAATAATTTTATATTTACAAGTTTATAAAAAAATATGTGAACCAATGATAATGCAATATTTATTATTTAAAAGAAATAACTACAAAAAATGTTTTTATTCATAAATTTATAAAAATGCATGTGAACAAGAAAACAAGAAAATTTAAATAAACATTTAAATATGAGTAACTAATTATAAAATTTGAAAAAAAAGATGCATTTTCCAGGTATTTCTTTCATTTGCTCTCATCACATAAGTTCATTAATAGTGTGGAAGCATCTGGATCTATACTTTTTTCTTGAGAATGAAAATAAAAACATTAAAGACTATTTATTTGTTAGATTGATTATTTAAATGAATAGTGTTTAATACTTGTCTTTATTCACAACATTAAGTATTAATGTTGTTAATTCCCGAGAAAAAAAAAAGACAATAAAAAATCCAGTTTTATCAAAATTCTAAAAATAGCTTTTTAAAATAATAATAAATTCTGAGGGAGTATACAGTAATAGTTGTGTTGAGAAAAACTGTCCTTTTTTTGCAGGTGCATAGGTTAAACTTTGCCCTCAGTCTTAAACTCTATAATTTCACAGCCAAATATAGTTATGAAAAGCAATAAAATAAATATAAAAGAATTAAATATAATAATGAAAGCATTTAATATTGGAATGTTAAAAAATGAAAAATCTTGGCAATGTGTGTATTGGTTTAAAAGGCAATCAATAGAATTTTTAATAAAACCCAAACATATGGAAGTGGGTTTATACATTTTCTTTATTCACTGAGAATTTACAACAGATATTAAATACTATTTATTTATTAGATTGTTTATTTACAAGAATAATTTTAGATTTACAAGATTATAAAAATATGTGAACCAACTATAATAAAATATTTATTATCTCTCATTTTACAAAGAAATAAATATGAAAAAAAATGTTTTTTATTCATAATTTGTAAAAATGTCTAAACAAGAAAATTTAGATAAACACATAACGATGAGTAACTAATTACAAATTTTGAAAAATGCATTTTTTGGGTATTTCTTTCATTTGCTTTTGTCATAATAAATTCACTAAAATAGGTTGATAGCATCTCTTCCTCTGAACCAAATATACTTTTAATATTAGGTGAGACTGCAAACATTCAATATTTTGAGTGGGTATCTCCCTATTTTATTGGATGGACAAATTTTTCTTTGTATTTAATTGTCATTGGTGTACATATTTTGATAATTTTGTAATTTTTCATAAGTTTTTGAATTAAAAGATTTCTTTTCAAATTCGTTTCTTTATAAAATGTAAATCTTTATAAAAGGTAAATAATAAATATCACATTGTACTTGGTTTCCATATTTTTATAATCTTGTAAATAACGACATTGCCGATGAAGTCAAAAAACTGTAATAGCTGTGTCAAAGGAATAACCATCTTTTTGACACACTGCTTTTTTGCAAACATGAAAGTTAAACATTACCAAAATCTTTTAAAATTGCTTGTTGCTAATGAGCAAAACAAAAATAATTGATTTTACCTTTTTTGTCAAGGATGTAAACTTTGTTATTTTTTTTAGGTGACAGTCATTCCGTAACAAAGGAAACGGGTGATGATAGTGCATTTTACAAAGAAGAGCAACCGGCCAGTATAAGTGACAGATCAGATGTGAGTCCTGAGGATGAGTATTTATTAGATGAGAAACTTCCCAAGAGCACCTTAGCCGATTTAGGATCAATGCAAGATGCTGAGCCAGAAGAAAAATTTGACAATGGTGACCTGCAGGATAATGTCTTTGATAACTATGGTAGGGCTTTCTTTTGTTGTTTATTTTTCTTTTCTTTGCTTAGCATTCTGTGGGTCAGCTGAGATGAAGTTTGAAGAGGTCTATGTTGAATTTTCTTTTTTTACAAAAAAGAAAAACTTAATTGTTTAACCTTCATGAATTTTAATGCTGAGGGAGTCAAAAGCATATACATTAATATCAGTGTCAAGGGAATAACTGTCCTTTTGACACACTGTTTTTGTTTTTTTGTTTTTTGCAGGCATGGGGATTAAACATTGCCAAAATTTTGAATAGCAACAGTTTAGATATTCTCTGCAATGTGAAATCAACCATGAAAAGAATATACTTACAGTGGTAACAAGGGAAATTAACATGATGACTTGGCAGTTGATTATGGGAGACTGTTTATTGAATGCATTTAAATTTGGCTCTAAAGCAGCCAATGATACCACTTTTGAGTACTGGACTGTTTCATAATATCAGTCCTTCTATATGTCAGTGAATGCTGGACAATCTCCTCACAGATGATGAAGAGACTTGAAGCACCAGAAGTGTGGTTCTACAGAAAGATGCTGAGAATATCATGAACTGAACATGTGATTATAAAAGGGCAGTGAAACATCGTTTAGTAACTTGACGTTTTTGAGAGAGTCTTGAATATTAGGTGAAGAAATAAAAATAAAAAGTGGAAAAAATATAACAAACTGGTTAATCAGATTGGAACCTGATAGAAAAAAAATGCTTGGTCTAAAAATACAGGGTGCAAAAGTATAACATATTCATCCCAGAAATAGCTCTGTCTTAACCAGAACCTCAACTCAAGATAAACTGAGTAAGATTTAGTAAATTCAGTACAACTGAATTTTCCTTATTCCGCCTCTTATACCCGAGGAAATTTGGATGACATGATTAATGTGTTTACCAAAATTCTGTAAAACACGGACAAAATTGGGAAATATTATGAAGTAATCTCTGGAATAGACATTGTCAGGTCAACATCTGGTAGCTCAACTGGCACTCGTTGTATCGTTCTGCTTTTATAGCAATATCTCATTTACATACAATACTACATCTCCCTGAAAAGAAATAGCCTTATGCCCTTCGTTGATCTTTGACTACTTCTAATTATTCTTGGGAATTAACTTTCTTAGTGTGTATTTTGATTTCTTCTAAAAGGTGACCTAAGGTCTGAGTTCATTTTCTTTTTCCAATACCTCATCAGATTTCTGGCCATTATCATTCATAAATTGTTCAGTTTTACTACTGGATTCCTTAGTCCCCTTCCCCCCACCCCTTCATGTTCTTCACCTTCAGATTCTTCATTCATTTCTATATCCTTGGTTTCTATTCTGCTTCTGGAGTGATCCACATGGGCCAGTACATTTTGCCCATTTTTCATTAGTATTGCTGTGTTGTGTCCTTTTCTGTACTACAAAGTTCGCCTTCTCTTGATTAGATCCTTTGTCTTTTTTATACCATACACTTGTTGAAAATGACATTGTTATGAAAGCTATCCATTAATATGGAGGGACTTTGTAGTCAGCTGGCATGTGGAATTGTCCTATAGCTTAACAGTAATCCTGGTAAGTAATTCTCACTAGATGGGAAAAATGCTTTTAGTCCCGTTTTCACAGTCTGGCCATACTTTCTGCAATTCTATTTGACTGTGGGGGGTAGGGTGGAGTTACATCCAGTATCAGTTTCTACTAGACCATGTGAACTCAATAAGACCATCGATACAGTTCATGATGGAGAAAGAGAGTAACAATACAATCCCATTCCTGGATGTTCTAATATCTTGAACAGAGCATGGGTTCAAGACATCTGTATACTATAAACCGACATTCGCCGGACAGTACCTCAATTTCAACTCCCATCATCCATACAAAAAGAAAGATTGTCTGCTGCTTACAACACCGAGCAAAAGTCATAAGTGTCGACCCAGAGATATTAGATAAAGAATTGACCAGTATAAGTAGTACTCTACAACATAACAACTACTCTGGGTACATGGCAGCAGCCCCAATAAACTGGGATAGATGGGTACAAGAGGAGGACAACAACACTCAGAAAACAGTCTGTCTGTCTTATGTGAAGGGGTTATCTACGGTCCGTATAACATCAGTACAACCTTCAAAAGCTGGACGACACTTCACAGATATCTCTCCCGTGTAAGACCCCCCCCCAGGAGAGCATGACTAAAGACACTGTGTGTATGCTATCCCGTGCAGCTGCGGTAAGAAATATAAAGGGGAGACAGGCCCCCCCTTAAGGTAAGGCTTCAAGAACACCAGAAAAGCTGTAAAGGGGAAGTGGAAAAATCAGGTGTGTCTGACCACATATGGAGAGAAAAGGGAGATCACCACCCTCTGTGGGATCAGGTTGAGATCATAGACAAAGAACACCTTTGGAAAATTTGTAAACTTAAGGAATCAGCATATATGCTAGGCCACAAAAATCTCCTGAGCCGACCAAGCATAGAAATGAAATACAATATGGGAACCAGTAATAAGGAGTGCCAGAGAAATGTGATAACAGTAAAAATTGCAATATGAGCTCTGGTAAAAACATGCAATGATAACAGCAAAAAATTGCAATATGAGCACTAGTAAAAAATGATTGCTGAAGACATTAGGTTTATAATAGCCAGAAATTTATACACAGATGTCCTCAAGGACACATGGCACAGTGGATAAAGGCATTGGTTAGATTCAGTTTCAGGACCCAAAGAATGTGAGTTCAATACCTGGATAAGTGGAGAACTTGGAGAGGGGAATTAACAGGAGATAACTGATAACTGACATCTAGATAGATCTAGAACTGTTTGATGAGACTTTGAAATAAAGTGATATTAGCTATGTTTATTAGATCTATTTATTTGTAAAACATATGGAAAAGATATCAGACAGGTTGAGAATTCCAACTTCTGTATCAAATAAATTTCTAACACATTCAAGTACCAAAGGACATTAACACATTTGTAGCTTTAACTTTTAAGTAGAAAATAATGTTATGTAATGTTCCTTTTTTAAAATTTGCACTTTGTATTCATTTTGTTCTCTGCATGTGACTCGAACCTATTTTTCAGTATTATTATTTCATCTTTAACCTTCGCATGTTAAAAAGAAAACATTATAATTATTATACATCAGAAAAAGAAAACATTATAATTATTATACATCCACATCCATTACATTTAAAGTGTAAATAGTTTTCTTTTTAAAGTTTTAAATTAATTTTCATTCAGATCTTGACTCTAACTCTGACCAGATTAATGAGCCAGAAATAGATAGCCCTTCTGAGCTGCCAGTCAACTCTGATACAATGCATAAACCTGATGCCATTGCGACTGAAGAAAAGACTGATACTGAAGAAGTAAAGCTTTCTCCACAAGAGCAGAAAGGTAACGTTTTTCTTTTTTAAATTTATTTATCTAATTTTTATCATATTTCTTTTCTGTTGTCTTTATTGATCGGTGGTGTAGGGTGACTTGGTAACCAGGACATGCTGGCCAATTGACAAATTGGAGAGTGGAGCAGTGGAGTCACATTTTTATCCATCCAATGTCTTGATAGATGTTAAATGATTTTTATAGATAAAAAAGAAGAAATAAATTTTAGATATTTTTTTTTTTTTTGTGAGCATGAAATGTTTCAGCAATTCAACAAATCTGAATTCTCTCATTGTTCTAAATCTTTGCTTAATGTGAACAATAACGTCATCCAAAATGCTATTAAACAAAGTTAATGGATAATTTTTAATTTTTCTGGTTCTCAATGTTTTTTACATTTCTTTGATGTTTCAGTGACAACATTTAGAACCCAGTAATAAAACTCCTCAAACTTGTTCCTGATATCAGCCAATTGTTTCTTGAAGTTCTCAACCTCACCGATACACCTTGAAATATCATGAATTTATTTGAAATTTAAAAAAAAAGAATAACAGCTTTTCAATATGGATTCAAAAACCACAAATAAAAATTTAAACTGAAAATCTTCTAGAATTGCAACAAATTCCCCTGCCAGTAATAATTTTAAAACACTCCAATCCTCAGGATTTTTTAATATGATTAAAAATAGCTCAGAAAATGCAGTAATTTTATCGGACAAAATGGATACTTGTCGAGATGAATAATTCTGATAGACTCATTTACAAAGATCTAGAGAAAAGGGAGAGAACTTTTTTCTATATGTTCCTTCTTAGGTCTATCATTTGAAATTAGTACTGTAGTTATATCACTGCTTCTAGTCACCCTTCAGTTGAGTAGAAGGTAATAACCACAAGCTAACATTATATATTCGTCGATATACATATATCATCATAATAAACCTTTAGTTTAGTGTGACAACAGTGTTAGTGACTTACTTGTCAATATGTCAGCATCAAAATGGCTGCTATATCTATAGCCAACTTTGATAGAAGCCAGTAATATTTGAATCAATGTTATTTTCATTTTCAGCAAATGAACTTTATGAGCAAGGAGAAGCACTGATAAACAACACATACCACAAAAATAACAAAGTGTAAGTATTGGATTTTGTTGGAATAAATTTTGAAATTGTCTCCTTTGCTGAATTAACTTCCTTGTTCTATCCTTTACCTGTACAAGAGCCAGATCATACCTAAAATGGAGTATTGCTGCCATATAGAGGCAGGAGGTATCCAATCTTCACTTTCTAGTCTTGGTAGAGTCCAAAAGTTTCTCTGCATGTACTTGTGGGTGACAAATTATTTTCCACCCTACAGCACCATTCTCACAGTTGAAATATGGCAATCCTCTCACTGCTCTCTCACTATTTCTATGGAAAGTGTTCAGACGAATTACATTCTTCAGTTTTAACCTTCATGGCTAAAACTCGTCACGTTATGCAATGTGCAACAAACTACCTTCATTCCTTTCATATTCCATTTGTGAGATGTAAGTTCCACTTGACTAGCTTCTTCCTGTGAACTACTGCTCTGTGGAACGAGGTTGTTTTCCCAATAACTACAATCTTAACCTGTTAAAGTCTAGTATTAATCGTTATCTTCCCCACATATCTGAATAAACTGTATCTCTTACTCTGTAACCCTCTATCTTGAGTGCCTCCTGGGCTTTATACAGGATGAACATCACTGTATAAAAAAAAAAATAGAAAAAAATTACAGGTTGTGCATATACTAGAAAATGCATCTCTCTTAGTATAATCAGGCTTCATCTTTTGTCCAGTATGACGGTTCTTTTACATGACATTATTGCAGTTCAATGCCAAATCTATTTAATTCTGCCATTGACCACATCCAACTTCCTGTAAACTTGGAAGATGGGGTTTCCAACTGCTATGCACTGTCAAAGGACAACCTGTGATTTGATCGTTACAGTTTTTTTTTTTACTGTCCTGCTGTCAGACTGATTGCGAGCTCACTACACACTGGAAAAAATATATAGTGTGTGTTAATTTCTATGTCCACATGCACTCTAGTTCTAATTTAAGAACTCTACTCTTAGCCCCACATAAATATAGAAAGTGACCATGAAAAGTTTGTATTACATTTAGTTTGTGCAATTTGTTCAAACTCATCATGTGAGTTAATATATTGCCTCATGATGGGTCGGGTAGAAAAAGCAATATTTCATGACAAATATTTTTCTTTTTAACATAATCTCCTTTGTTCCTAGTCAATGCCCTTAGCCCAACATTTCTCCATTAATCGCATAAATATTATGTGGAAATTTCAGATCTAAATTGAACTGTAGACTTAGTGATATGCTTTTAATGTGTGTTTGGTTGTTTTTGTTTACTGGCATATCAGCACCTCTATGTGTTATTTAATGCCAAAATCCAAATATGAAAATTCAAACTTTATAATTAATCCAAGAGAGTGACATTATTTCATGATCAAATTATAGTTACTTATTTTTTTTTTTTTTTTTTTTTTTTTTTTTTACACAAATAATCTTCCAAAATTAAAATATGGAGTGACAACTTACTAATCATTGCGCAAATTGTTTTTTTGGGCATGTATGTTATGTCTTCAGTTTTGATATAAAAAAGTATTGCTGGTAATTTCATTGCAAAAATGTATTGGCATTTTTTTCATAATGGGGCTGTTATTTTTACTATAAAAATCTATTTTTATAATTTCCAAGTGTTTTGATTTTTGTTTGGTAATTCACTGTTTATCCATAGCTGGGCCCCTAACAGTTGCCACTACCCTGGCTCAGGATGGACCTTGGAAAAACAGTAATTAATATTTTAGTGTGTGTGTGTGTGTATTTATTTATTTATGTATGTATGTATGTGTATTTGTTTCTGAATGTATGTGAGTGTGTATTTATGTATGTATGTGTGTATATATATATATATATATATATATATATATATATATATATTATTGTGTGCATGCACACACACACACACACACACACACACATACATATATATATATATATATATATATATATATATATATATATAAAAAAATGTATGATTTTTTTATTGACACATTTCATCCTTTTTAGGACTTCATTGGACTAAAAGTTGCATGCACAAATGAGGGGTTGAAGGGAATTTTAAATTAAAAAAAAAAATATTTTTAATCTAGCCAGTTTCATTCAGATGTTTTTTTCTTTTTTCTCCAGGAGGAAGACATACATACATACATACACACACACACACACATATATATATATATATATATATATATATATATATATATATATATTGTTTGTCACTTAGCTGATGTTACCTTCAGTATCCTTGACTCCATAGTTTTGTAGGCAGACCTGTTCATCCACTCTTCAGTGGGTATAAACAATTGACTGCTTATATATTTTTCTTTTTTTATACACTTGTAAGTTTTTTTTTTATATTTTTTTCTTTGTGTGTATGAGTGTTGATGTATTTGGGGAAAAAATTGTTTGTATAATTGTCTTAGTGTCTTTGTACTCTTGTATAAACAAGATCACAGTGTGTCACATGAGCTTCTTTTAACATTTCTTTTTTCATTCCATTCCTTACATTTCACATCTCACTGGCCTTGACTGACCACTAAGATCAAATAATTAAATTTACAAAATTTTCAGCTTTTGAATGTGTTGAAACTTGGATAAGCATGGAATAATAATAATAATACAACACAAAATGTACGTAAACAAAATGTATTGAAACAAGGAAAGGGTACACAATATTTACTGTTAGTTTTGGTATATTCTTGGGAAGACTGTTCCTGCATAATGGGTTGACTAAATCGCAGTCGGGCAGAGTCTCTGGATTGGATCTCTTCTTACTATCTCTTTTCCGTCTTCCGGTACCAACCCATATTTATATGGTCGGTACTCCACTTATGTAAATTAGGTGTATCGTACACAACAGAATGAATGTTTTATAACCTTGAATATATATATATATATATATATATATATATATATATATTTTTTTTTTTTTTTTTTTTTTTTTTTTTCAGTGCTTATGGGTTTTTCGAAATAGCTGCACAGTTGAACCACACCAAAGCCTTGGAGCACATAGGATTTTGTCATTTCTTTGGTGACCACTGTAGCCATAACATTACTAAAGCCAAAGAGATATTTGATGACCTTTCCAATCGGGGATCACCCAGAGGTCAATTGGTAATACATTTTTTATATATATATTTATTGTGCATGTATGTGTGTTTATTTTATTTTATTTTGTTTAAGTGTCATTCTTATTTTGGTAAACAGAGGATGAAAAATGTGACACCAAAATCTGAATGTACATTGGGATAGTGAAAGATGCCTTTCAAAAGTTAAGTATTAACAGGAAAATTTCATTGGAAACAAAGAACACCGAACTGTTATGTAACATTGGTACTCCTATATGGTAGTGAATGCTGGACCATCTCACAGGTATAGAAGAGATAACAGAAATATAGTTCTAAAGAAGGATGCTGAGAATAACATGGACTAAACATGTGAGCAATGATGATATTTTAGAGAAAATGGAAACAAAAGGATAGCATCAAAAAGAGACAGTTGAAATCTCTAGAGTACATAATGGGGAAAGAAGGCTTAAAAAATTTGACACTCACAGGACATATTGAAGGTAAGAGGCACAGAGGAAAGCAGCACATAACCTACCTTACTAGCTTGGGTAAATGGTTGGCAGAACTAGGATTAGGAGATATATGGCAAAAGTACAAATTATACTGAGAGCTACAAAGGATAGTAAGTGGAGAGTCATGATCTTGAAGGAATATGGTATAGAGAAGAGATTGTTGTCTAGAACATAGGATACTTGTGACTGTTTTTCCATCTGGTATGTCATTATTCTTTGAAACTCAGGATATGTTATTATTTGCACTATTTATATTTGAACTATTGGCCTCATCTTGGTTGTTGTTATTACAACATTTTAGCCATTGTGCACTCCTGCCTTCATCAGATGTATATCAATCTGGGTATATTGCCCAGATTGATATACATCTGCCTTCATCAGATGTATATTGGTCATGTGTTAAGTTAGAAGGTACTTATAAAAAAAAAAAAATCTGTCATCTCTAACAATTTTTATCTTTTTATCTTTCCTTTTATTTTCTATCCCCTGCCTCTGACTCTCTTTGTTTGTTTTTTTCTTTTCTCTTAATAATTTATTCTTGTACTGTTTTTGTCTCTGTTTTAGGGCCTTGGATTATTGTACAGCATTGGACTGACAGTCAATTCCAGCCAAGCTAAGGTTTGTATTCTAAGAATATCCAATTCATTCATAACATAAATATTTTTGATAGAACTCTTTCTTACAAATTATATTCTTTGAAGTTTTCTTGTCTCAGATGAAAAAAATAAAGCTTTCACCACTTTAGACCAGAAATGTTTCTTTAGTTTGTCTCCAGATGAGACCTTTAATGAAATGCAACCAATGATAGCCTGTATTGCATGGACAATGTGTCTTTCTTTTGCCTCTATCCTTGGACTTATGTTGTTCTTAATTTAATTCCTGTAATTCCTAATGACCTTCCTGATGACTTCAGCTCTCAACTCTGTACCTATGCTGATGACAACTATTTACTCCTATCTTAATAGTAAGTTTGATTGGTTTGATAAGGTCAAATTGGCAGCTAATCTCAAAAGTGACTTAAAATATGTTGTTAACTGGGACAAGGAATGGTTTGTTAATTTTAACACCTCCAAAACAAAACTGCCTCCTATTAATCATCTGAAAGACCACTTTCTCTCTGCTATCAGTATGGCTGATGCTAACCTCCAGGAGAGTGCCTCATCACACCTTCAGAGGCTAACATTATCTGCTGGCTTGAAGCGGAAAGATTATATTGAATCAATTGCTAGGTCAACTGATTGGAAAGTTGATTCACTGTGTTGTGTGAGACATTTTTCTTTCCAGAAGGATGAAAGGAAAAAAAAAACTTTTTTGCTTTGAGATGTGACAAATGATGAGAGTACCATTGATACCATGAGATAAATGAGGAAGTTCTAAGAATAAGAAATACAAAGAAACTACTGAAATTTTTGGGAGAAGTAAGGAAATAAAGCTTATGAAAGTTTAATACTTACAAAGTACATGAGAAACAAGTAGGGGTGGTGGGAGGTGCAGTGAGTCACTGACTTGACAAGTTTGAGTAAATGGATGATGCAACAAGTATTAACAAGATGAAGAGGGTGCTTGTAATGAAGCAAGAGAGCCATGATGCCCCACATTCTGGAGGGACAGTGTACTGGCACCCACCTACCCACACACACGTACACATTTTATATAATTTATTTATATTTATAAATATTTTCATGGTAATTGTTCTGATGAGCTTTCCTTTTTGGTATCTTGACTTTATGAATTTAAGTGCAGTACCAGATTGGTAGGTAGGTCTCATCATTTTACAGTTGACATTGCTAGATGTATTCATAAGTTCAATTCTAATCATTTTTTCTGTAGGATTCTTCTAGCTTTCCTGTCAACTATGATCTTCAAAAGTTTAAATGCAATGTCAATCATTATCTTCTCTCTTAATTCCAGTTCTTTTATTGTTCTCTCTCCTTAATAATGTTTTCTTTTTCTAATATTCTCTCACACTCAATAACCTCTTTCATCTTAATGGTGTTATTGCCTTGATTGGGCTATAAAAGATATATATATAAGAAAGAAGTCATAATAAAAAACATGAACGAACAATTGATTAATTATAATGATCACAAAATATGTATGATGTCAAATATTTTGTCAGCCTCTTAAATTGGGCCAGATATGAGACACACGGTAGTAGATGTAAATGATAAAAACTTCATTTTAATATCACAGTTCTATGTAATATTTAGATTTACAGTTATGTGTCAAAACACCAGTTCTTGTTTGATCACCGAAGTTAAGCAGTGTTAATCTGGGTCAATACCTAGATGGGTGACCACTTTGGAATACCAGGGGCTGTAAGCTTGATGTGTGAGTAGTTTAATGGATAAGTGTACACAATGGGAAGTCAGGAAGCCAAGTTTGAATTCTGTTTGTGTTCATTACATTAACTTACACAAATAATCTTGAGAAAGGTGTGAATCCACCTCTTCTCTGTCCCAGCTATGGGTTAAAATAGCAAGACCTGGATCTGAAAATCATTATCTCCAAAAAATACAATATTCACTTGCCAAAAACAAAAAAACTATAACAATCCCAAAAATATTTTTGTGTTTATACCCCCTCCCTCCAGCTTCACCAGTATGAGGTGCAATATAAATGCTTCTAATGATGAAATTATTCTATTAAGATATTTGAACAAAAATTGTAAAAAAATAAAATTTTTAATTGTTGTTATTCTGGTAAGATTTTTTTTTTTTTTTTTTTTTTTTTTTAACAATATTTTTTATCTACTAATAGTAAATATGACAGAGACATTATTTAGATAACATCCTTGCATATAAAAATGGCAGCAAGCATGAAGAAATGTTTATATTTCCTAGGATTTTAAATTCTATTTTCATTTTTTTTTTTTTTTTTTTTTTTTATCAGATTCTGGCAGTGACTCAATGATTTTTTTTTTTTTTTTTTTTTTTGTCTTTTTTACTAAGTAGTAAAAATTATTTCTGAATTCTTCTGTGTTAGTCAGCATCATGGCAGAATGAGTTTTGTTATTGTTATTTAATTCCATTGTTTTATTTTCCTTTTATAGACAATTGTTTACATGACATTTGCAGCTCTGGGTGGGGACCCTTTGGCTCAGATGGCTTTGGTAAGTTACAAAAAAAAATAAAACTGGATATCTTATAAATTTGAAGTTAATGATTCCCTTTCAACTTAGTTTTATGTATAATCTTGAAAAAAAAAAAAAATTAAAATGCAAAATTAAATTATTAAAAATAGTTTACTTGCATAAGAAATTATAAGGGAACCAAATTTCAGCTTCATAATTTCTAAAGTATGAAAATCAACAAATTTTAAAAGCAAGTTGTTCTAGATAAATGTCTTAGCCCTAGATAGAAGTTTGCTCACAAAATGAAAACTTCTGTCACATAATCTTCAGACATGTAAGAATAGGTGGTAAAAATATAAAAATTTTCTTACCTGCTGATGTCATGAAAATAGGCAAATTTAAGGATGATAAAAGAATTGGGCAATTTTCAAACAGTAATACATCCTCTAACAGGAATGAATATGGTTGCTGCATAGAAATAATCTAAGTCATAAAAGACAGGAAAACTGATTTAGATGCTGGATTTGACAGATTTTGTAAATGAGAAGCTCTCAAAGTGGATGGCATCTTTTTGCATCTTAGCTATTTTCAGGTTCTTATAAAAATACATAAGACATACCTAAGCTGTTTATATTTTTGTAATCTACATTAAATTGTAACTATTGCCACAAAGTTTCAAATCTGTACCTGCAATATCATTGGAGCTATGAATGTCAGAAATTCATGGAAAGCCTTGTTTAGCAAAATTAAAAAATACAGTGAAATTTCAAGATGCTCTGATTTTAAATGTATTAAAGATATAGATTTAATATTTGGGATTTATCTATGAATTTGATCAAGAAACCTTTGAATTTTTTCCAGATTTTTCTGAGTGTCACCTTCAGGCAGTTGGTTAATTTGAGACAAATGTCAAAAATGATAAAAAAAAAAAATTCTTGTATTTTTACTTAAATTGAATTAAATTATTTGGTTATCCAATGACTTTTATAACAATTTGAAATCGTTTTAATTTTTTAAAATTTGATTTTTTCTATTTATTTAGGGTTATCGTTACTGGGCAGGCATTGGAGTTGAAATGAAGTGTGAATCTGCCCTCACTTATTATAGAAAAGTAGCCACACTTGGTAAGTATCTTGACAATCTATTTAAACTTTATATTAGAATGACATTTCATTTTAACAAGGATTTCACTTGCCAAATTTGGTCATTTTTTTTTTTTTTAGTGTATACTTTGATAATTTAGAACCTTGCTAAACTGGAAAGAGATTACAACAAAAAACATCAGATTTTGACCAATTATGTTGAAGAAGTTTCAAAGAAAATTTCATTTAAATCTACAGTTTTATTTTTTTCTGATTTATAGAGAATTGCCAGCTCAATACTGGGCTGGTACTAATGGCTCAAAGTTTCTTCATGTTCCAAGTATTTCCAGTTGAACCCCACTATGGTTCCAATTATTTTTCACCTTTTGAGTTAAGGTCATCACATCTATATTCCCATTGACTGTATTTCAAGCAGTCACTGTAGCATTTCTCTTATGTCTTTTTTCCACAAGAAATGAACTGGATCAATAAATATTGTCTTATTGAACCCCTTTACCTTCTCCCTTGATCTGTGATATTATATGTCACTAGATATTAAAGAGTGCAACAAATTATTTATCAGAATCAATCATGTTTAGTGTTGGAAATCTTGAACTAATAAAAATTATTTCTAGAATGAGTAAATCATTTAGGGTCAAGGCTCACCTATTGTCTGGCTTGCACTCCTTCCATGTCTATTGAACAAGAGTAGAGGTTTGTACCTTGTTCCCTGATCAGGATATGATTTACCAGTTCTCTCTTTCTTCTGCCAGGGCCAAAATGATTTGACTGTCTTTTTTTTATTTTGATCAGACTAATTATTGGCTAAAATTTTTAAATTATAAAGAAATTTTTTTTTGGTGAAGTTTCTTCATTCTAATTTTTATTTCATTAGAGAGGCTGCTCTGATCAATAGTCACATACCATTTTTTAATTTATGTTCAAATGTCCTGCATGGGTAGGTGTCCCTGCATGTATTTCTTTGGGCAACCAACATTTTTATAACTCTGTTCTCAGCCATATAACGGGCCAAACCACATTATTGTAACTGATGAAGAATTATGACAATTATTTTTAATTTTTTTTTTCTCCTTAAAAACAAATCTCATGGAAAAAACAAAAAAAAAGAAATACAAAAAACCATTAAACAAAAAAAAAATTTTCAATCAACCGATTCTTTTTTTATCCAATATTTCTGGTATCAATTCCTACTTCTGCTTTTTTTTTTTTCTCCTGGAAAAAATTTGATAGATATTTTTGCCTTTTATGAACCAATGAATTTTTCCCCTTTACTGAAAAAGATTCCAACATTCACATATATGGCCTTGGTGTTTACATCTGGGATAATCTTCTGATGGCCAGGGCATTTTCTCAAATCAATTTGAACTTTTATGTATTTGTTTTGTTTTTTTAAAAACTCTGTCATAAATCTTTTTCCTTTTTCAACTTTGTCATCTATTTAAGAATTAGTATAAAATAGAAATATATTTTGACAATATCCAAAATTATCAAAATAATCTCCATCTGTGAAAAAAATTTTAATGCTCACTATGACACATGGTTGAAATATTCTAAAGGTACTGATGTTGCCAATATTCAGACATGAAATTTTTCCATTGCTCAATCCCTTACTCAAATTGTGAACTTCCCTACTCATTTTCCCTAAAAAACTAAGAAACAGTCTTCTTTTTTTTGATTTATTTTTTACCTTCTTCTTGCTCTTGCTGAGTTTCACAAACTGCCCTCTTGGTAATATTTGACCACCGAATTGGTAGCTATTGATATTTTATTCCATTCATCCATTAAACAAAAAACCCCTATCCATAACACCTCTTTCTATTACCAGCATGCTGATTGGAACTCACTCTGTGATTTTCTTTGTGACACCTCATAGACTGACATCTTCAACCTCCCAATTGAAAATTGCGCCACTGGAGTTTCTTCTTGGGTCAGAGCCAGTATGGACGCATTCATACCTTCTCAGAAATACCAGGCAAAACCTCAATCCTTTCCATAGTTCACACCAACATACTCGGCTGCTATAGCACATAGGAACCACTATTTTTGGCTATATCAGTGTGACAGCTCTCATCATAACGGGTGTCTATTCATTACTGCTTGTAATAAATGAAACTGAGTCCTTGAAGGAGCTAAGTCCCTGTTTGCAGAGAGAATGTGGCACCATATAGCATCTAACAACTTTTTGGCTCTCATGATTACTGCGGCTCTGTAATAGGGTATTAAATTAAAAAGGTTTCTATTCTGCATTCTTCAATCAATTTGATGTGTTATCATCCTCCACTGATAAAGCTGAATGTTTTGCTTGTAAATTCTCCTAAACTCTACTCTTGACTCATCTGGAGTATCCCTACCTGACTTCCCACTTAGAACTGATTCTCTGTTGAGTGATATATGCATATAACCCCTTCCATGGTTTCTGCTATCATCTCTAACCTAGATCCCCACAAAGCATGTGGACCTGATGGTATCCCTGTAATAGTCATTAAGAAGTGTGTTCCTGAACTGGCTCCTGTTCTCTCTAAACTGTATAATAAATGCCTTGCTGCCTCCTGCTTTCCTGCCTGCTGGAAGTCATCATCTGTTGTTCCAGTTTTTAAGAACTCTGGTGAACTGTCTGACCCTTCCAACTATTGGCCTATTAGCCTTCTACCTCTTTTTGGGAAACTCCTAGAGGCCCTAATCAATGCTGAATTGGTTCATCATCTCTCATTGCAGGGCCTTTTCTCAGACAAGCAATATGGCTTTCGTTTCTCCAGGTCAACTGCTGATGTACTGACGATAATTGTGGAAAGAGTCTATCATGCTCTAGATAAAAAACTGTGAAGCCCAGGCTGTAGCATTGGACATCTCAAAAGCTTTTGACAGGGTTTGGCATACAGGTCTTCTCCACAAGCTGAAAAGTTATGGTGTCTCTGGACACATTTTTGAACTGATCCAGTCTTTCCTATCAAATTGTGAAATGAAAGTTATCCTGAACAGCCACTTGTCTAGATCCTTTCGTACTAATGCAGATGTCCCCCTGGGCTCCATCCTTGGTCCTATGCTATTTTTAATTTTCATTAATGACCTTCCTGATGACATCAGCTCTCAACTTGGCATCTATGCTGACTACACAACAATTTACTCCTGCCTTGATAGTAAGGCTGATCAGTCTGACAAGGTCAAAATGGCAGCTGATGTCCAAAATGACCTCAAGTCCATTGTTAACTGGAGCAAAAGATGGCTTGTTAATTTTAATGCCTCCAAAACTAAACTTTTCTCCATTAATTATCTGAGAATTCCCTTCTCTGCCTTCCATCAGCATGGCTGATGCTAACCTCCAGAAAAGTGACTTGTTGCAACTTCTCAGGCTAATGTTCTCAGCTGACATGAAGTGGAAAGACTATATTGAATCCATTGCTAGGTCAGCTGCTAAGAAAGTTGGTTCACTGTGTCATGTGAGACAATTTTTCTCTCCAGAATCTATCTTACATATCTATAAGTCTACCATTCATCCATGCTTAGAATATTGCTGCCACATATGGTCCGATGCCCCTGCTATTTACCTTGAGCTCCTTGATAAGATCCAAAGAAGAATCAGCAATATTATTGGTCCTGATCTGGTGGCTTGGCTTCAGTCACTTTCCCACCACTGTAAGGTTGCCTCTCTGTGTTTTTTTTATAAATACTTTCATGGTAATTGTTCAGATGAGCTCTTCACTATGGTACCTTTTTTTTGAATTTAAGCTGCAGTACTAGACTGGCATTGAGATCTCATCAATTTACAGTTGAGCTAACACTTCTTTAATCTGCAAAAATTTAAATGGAATGTCAGTCACTTCTATTCCATTTTTTTGCTTTTCCTTTCCAATTTTAATCTGCAAAAATTTAAATGTGTTTCAGTGGCTTTACTAGCCTGTCTTCCTGATGATACCAATTAAAAAAAAAAATCATATAGAGTTCTTTGATTTTTTTTTTCTCTGGTATATGAAGAAAACATTCTTAAAAAAAATAAATGCTAGAAAATTTCCATTACCGTAAAAGTATTGCAGTAAGTATTTACCGTAAAAGTATTGCAGAAAAAATAAAGAAGTAACCATTCTAGATACCATTTTGTTTGACCTAAAAGAAGAAAGATTAAAAAGCTATAAGTAGACTAACTTCAGCATTATTGCAAGACCTTCATGTGTAGCACTTTAATTTTCCGTAAATCCAAATCAAATTTTTACTTTTTGTGTTCTGTTTTATTTTTATATATGGTTATTTATTTGACAAAAGCAAATTTAACTTGAAATTTCGGTTTCAGTTCATTTATGCCAATCATAAATTTTGTTTACAACAAAGATTATTTGGGGAAAATAAACAGTATTTATTTGAATAAAAAATTGCACCTCATGAAAAGGGATATTCATTTAAAGAACCTTTCTTCTTTAATAAGTATTAATTTAATAAAAATAAAATCATGAGTACACCTCATGGTTTAGTTTGTTCCTTAAAGAAAATTTGGTAAATTTCTACATAAAGGTCACTTCAAGTTCACTGGGGAAAAAAAATTTTTGGTAATTTTTTTTTTTTCTGTGATTTAAACCCTCAAATTCACCGCAATTTTAATATTTCTTTAAAAATAACAATTATTTTACATTTTTAAAGGGGATTCACATTCACATTTTAGTTCAATGCAGAACGATTAACCCAGTAGGTGTTGGAAAGGACAACTAGCCAGATGGGAAATTCCTTTCTTTCTTTTTCTTTTTTCTTTTTTTTTTAACTTCCACAGGGTTGGGGGTGGGGGTATTTGTCTATTTTTATACACTTGTCAGTAATGAAATCAAGATACTTCATCATTAACCCTACATCATAAAAAAAAGGTAAGAATAAAATCAGTTAAATGCTCCAATATTAGATGTAATGGTAAATTATGAAACCTCCATGAACAAATGCTGTCCTGTAAAATTTAGAAAATATCCTGGAAAATGATTTTCTATAAAGAGTGGGAACCCTGAGCAAATACACAGACCCATATAGAGAGAGAAACAAAATGATGTACAATTGTTATAGTTAAATTTGAGAACAACTATTTGAGGTAAATATATATAGGAATTTGGACCTATAAACTCACATGTAAAAAAAAAAAAAAAAAAATATATATATATATATATATATTTATGCATATGTTAGTAAGTCTGTCTCTTTCCTTGTTAATGTACTTAACCCACTACTTATTGAACATTTATACAGTGAAATTTTCAGATCAAAATTTAATAAATAGCAGTCAGCCTATGGACTTATTGATCCACATCCACACATTATTTTGTGCTTGATACTTAATAAATTTTAATTAAATCGCTAAAAATTTTCATCTGACAAAACTAGCTAAGAAATGTTTAATATTTTCAGAAGCAGTTTAAAGTTATTAATTTGTTTCTTTTAGTGTCTGAGTCTGTGTCAATATCAGGTGGACCTGTTATCCAACGTATCAGGCTGCAGGAAGAAGTGGAGAACCCACATTCAAATTCTGGTTTACTTGATGATGATCTTCTTCAGTATTACCATTTTCTTGCTGACAAGGGGGATATGCAAGCTCAGGTAAGTCTAAAGTCCATCAGTTTTTTCTTATTTATTTAAAACTCATTCCGTTTCTTTAACAACTGATAAATACATTTTCATTTAGCCTATTTAAAAAATGTCACTTGCACATCACATTGTGTGTGATGTTATCATATTGGATGAACAGTGTGGAGTAAATCGTCCTGGTTAAGTGTAATTGGCAAAATGCTCAATAAATGGAATTGATTAATAAACAATAAGAAAAAGAAGGGCAAAATAATATTAAGCAAACAATATATATGCAAATCAACATTTAATAAGGCAAAGAATTCACAAAGTAAAAATGGTTTTCACATACAAAAGGGCTACAGTTAAGTTATTGTAGTGTTCTGACTTCAAGACAAGAAAGAACAAAATATGATGGATCAGATTGAGAAGTGATCCATTTCTTAAAACTCCCAGCATGCATCTGTAGGATTTGTTTATAAATTTGGGGAGGGATTTTTTTTAGCAGTCATATCAAACAGATTGGAACCAACAAAAAAAAAAATAAAAATAATAATAATAAAATGAAAGTATTATTTTTCCCTGATCTTGATAATAGCCAGAAGCATGGTCATAACAAATCCCATTGAATTCTTATGTCTTCTCTTATATGTAGACTAAAAAAAAAAAAAACTATTTTAATATATACGTAATATTATATTTTTTTTTATTAATGAAATTCAAGTTTTGTAGATAACTTACTTCCTCATATAGGAAATATCAAAAGCATTGATTGTTCATTTATTGATTCATAATCATTTTCTGCTGCCAGGTGGTGCTGGGACAGCTTTATTATCAAGGAGGTCGAGGAGTAGAGATCAATCATGAGGTAAGATTTGTCATTTTAATTTGGTGTATCTGAAAAATGCCTTCAACCTTTACAACTCTGCAGGTATATATATCCGCCAGCGATACTCTTTCTCAATATTCTCTGGACGGACATGTTCACTGAGTGACAGAGCTTTGCTTCAAAAGGAAAGTACATTTCTAAAAATAACCTATTATTACTTAAATGATGTCATTGAGCTTGTGATGTAAACTGGGGATGACCGGATGTCAGTCATTTGGTCCTAATTGAAATAGTTGTTTTATCAGCAAATTTTAAATTCTTTTAAAAACATTTGTTTTTTGATCACAATGGTGACCTCAGGCATGGATCTGTTATGTCAATAGAGGAACTTTTCATGGACAGTAAGAGTGACGAAGAAGAATTTCTCGGATTTATCCATGCAGATATTGGTGATGTGCATGACAGTGAGATTGAAAGGGATTCCAACCAAGGAGGAGGAGGAATTTTCAAATCATCACAATCATACAATCACCTGTGGCTACCAGAGTTTTCCTATACTCCTGGACCTACAAATGTTGATCAAGAAGCTAGTGAGGTAGACATTTGTTGTCTTTTTTTTATCTGACAAAGTTATTCAATTAATGGTAGTAGAAACTAATGGATATGCAAACAATGTGAAAACAAAATTAGGTGAAACAGCCAAAGCCAAACTTGCAAATCAGAGCTTGAAAAAAAGTTTGCTTTGAAGAAATGAAAGCATTTTTGACCTTGCTTTTATTGATAGGTTTGACAAAGCGACCGTCATATTCATCTTACTGAACAAGAGACCCCACTTTTATATATGCAAGTATTTCACAATGTGATATGTAGGAATCATTTTTATAAATTCTGTTGTATTTTTTTTTTTTTTTAGTTTCATGTTTATATTTTTTTTTCAAAATTTATATGTACAGTAAAAAAAAACAAAAATTATGTCTACATTTTTCTACATCTGTTCATGCAAATACCCTGAAAATTTTCTAACAATATCACTAAAACCCTAGAAGTTAAAGTGATGATAATATACCCACCATTCAAAAACTTAACACCTCCAAAATTAATATGGGTCCAGGATATACAACTTCAAAAGTTAGTGCTGAGTTGTAAAGTTTAACTTTGATTGTTAATTTAGTAGTTGACTTCTGTTTTATTAAATCCAAGCTTTACTTCGCCTCATTCAGACATCATTTTTATCATTTGAAATGTTTTGTTTTTTTATTATCATATTTGTAAATGACAAAAATATATGCATCATGTTGAAATGATTATAAAATAATAGTTTCTTCTCTTGTACTTCTCACCTGGGGAACTCTCTTCCAGCTTTTTGCTATACTGTCAACTACAATCTTCAAAACTTAAATGCAATATCAATCATCATGTTCTCTTTTTGAATCTGCTAAGGGTGAACCAGAACTTTCCCCGATCTAAAGCATTACTATTAATATAGACCAGCACATGGATATTTCTGGTTTTGTTGCCACTTGATCTCAAATAATCCCTTTACTTTCCATTCCCACTGGGTTAAAGTGAATGCCACTTAGAAGACAGAACTTTAAAAGTAACCATCCGCTGGTCTATCATAAAACACTTGGGATTGAGATAAAACCTCCGCTTCCCTTCCTATGTGGGTGTTGATAGTATTACACTAAAACATTAACAGTAGCTAATGAAAAACAGTATCTGTCTTGAATGATGAATTTATGAGAATAGAATTATGGTGATAATTTATCTAAAATCTTGCCACTTGAAATATGAAACCTTGTAAAAAATTTTGTTATTTGAGAATCAAAGATTACATCTTGGGCATCAGCTATAGAGTGATGAACAATGGCAAGCTTATCTTAAAAATCATTAGGAGTGAATGTTGAAGCTTTATATCCTTCAACCAGACTTTTCTCCTGGATGTCTTTCTCCATTATAAAATCATCTTACATATATCTACAGGCTTAAAACCATATCACTTTTATGCCTATCTTTCTTCATTATAAAATCCTGAATAGCGGAATCTGTGTGTAAGGAGAGTTAGATTCATGCCTTTTTCTCACAGGCATGTTTAAATTTCAATGAAACTGCTTACATGTAATTGAAGAGATCTAGAAGTAGCAAAAATAAAAAGAATAAAAATCTGCTTTTGTTCAAAAGCCATAAATCTGTTGGTCATGGATCTCAATACTTTACACACCACTACAAACAATAAAGCCACCTGTTCTGTAGTTTAGAACACTTTGCTTATATGCAAGTTGAAAGTCAGTGATTGGTTACGATGGAACAAAAATTTGTATGATATTCTCTATATAATGCAAGAAGCCACATATGCATTGTATGGAGTGCAGATCTTCTGAATCTTTTTCAATAATGTAAATAATGATAATCTTTCATCCCAGAAATTCAGACAGAAAATGTCTAATTTTGTTTAACAAAATAATTGTTTTTGTGTGTATTTTCAGCGAGCGTTACATTATTTTTTGATGGCTGCAGAATCTGGAAATGCTTTGGCGTTAGCCTTCCTTGGAAAGGTCAGTAATATATATATATATATATATATATATATATATATATATGTATATATGTGTGTATGTATTTTTAACTTATTTCTAAAGTTGCTCAAAGTTTACATATTTAGTTAAACAACAATAACTGCTTGTTTAA
This sequence comes from Acanthosepion pharaonis, assembly GCA_903632075.3. NCBI lineage: Eukaryota > Metazoa > Mollusca > Cephalopoda > Sepiida > Sepiidae > Acanthosepion > Acanthosepion pharaonis. Next base: position 484,970 of record CAHIKZ030001700.1, read on the forward strand.
AAAATTGCTTGCATTTAAAATCCTTCAGTACATTTTTTCCCATGTAATTGTAACTTTTTCATGCTATTGAATAGAAGTGGTAGTTATAAGGTCAACAAAATTGAGAAGAGGGTTGATGACCTAAATGATTTTTGGTGGAGTTTGGGTTTTTGAATCATGACATTTTTATGTGGTGGAGCACACATTTTCAAGGGAAAATATAATGCTTAGTTTCATAAACAAAACAAAAATAATTAAGCATGAAAATAGGAAGTAAGACACTGAAAATTTAATAGAGAATTTTTTAATTGAAAATAATGATCACTGACAGTTCTTAGCAGTTCCTTAAACAACTTATTCAGCTCTTTTCAACTGTGCTTGAATATAGCAGTTTTCTAAAATCATTTATAGAAGAGGAAAAATTTGTATTAGTTTTAACTGTTGTTACTAAATGTTATATTTTATAGTAAAATTGAAGACATGTCATACATTGTCAAAAAACAATTTGCTATGATTAATCTCATTTCTTATAAAGAGAAACAATATTTCACTTCTCGTTTTGATTTTGTAAGATTATCTGGGGAAAAAATGAAGCTCAGTAATTATAATTTAATCATGAAATAATGTCATTCTTTTGAATTATAACTAGAAAGAACTGTGAAAATTTCATGGTTTTCCTATTTTAATTTTATGAAGAATCTTAATTCTTTAGTTAATAATTGAATAAGCTCATGGCAAGGTCTACAACAATAAAATATCTGTAGAAATTCCCCTTTGCATCATTAAATACTTGAGCTTAACAACTTTAATAAAATATTATAATAACAATCATAAATACAAATGCTGGTCATTATTTTAAGAAGTAAGGGGATATAAATGAAAAAATATTGAGATTGGCAATTTTTCCATTTCACTGAAACAGCTGTTAAACCCTTTTATATTCCTTTCTTTCATTTTCTCACTGAAACCAAGTAGTGTCTTTTCACCTCTTTCCACATGATCAAAACGGAATAGTCCATTATTTATAAGGTATTGACAGGGTGTAATGGTCGTGCAAAATAATGAAGGGAGGGACAAGCATAATTCTAATAGAAAGTTTGAATTTTCATATTTTGATTTCGGCGTACAGGTTGATATGCCGCTAAACAAAAACATGAAACCAACCAATTTTAATTGAAACTGCATTCTTTCATTTATTTATTTATTTTTGCATTTTGTCATTCACTAACCCGGGATATACAAATTTGTATATAATACCTTCCATATATGATTTTTTTTAATTTACAATTTACTGGACTAGTAATGGGCTTACAACTATATCATGTTGAGATACCAGTTCCTGTACGATCAGCGAAGTTAAGCAATGTCAAGCATGGTGAGTACCAAGGTGGGTGACCACTAGAGAATATCAAGTGCTGTAAGCTTAGATGTGCCAGTGGTCTAATGGATAATAGCTCAGAATTATTAAACGGAGAGCTGAGTTCCAAATCCAGTTGGGTTCATTGTATTCACTTACATGCAAATACCCTTGGGAAAGATATGAATCAACCTCTTCTCTCTCCAGTTATGGGTTAATTAGTAAGACTTGTATCACTAAATCATTATTATCTCAAGAAAAATTGTTACAATCTAAAAATATTTTCTGGCTTTAAATAACCTTCAAATAAACTGGAGAAAACGAATCAACAAAATACTGATTAGCCACACAGGCATGTCTTTTAGATTTATTTACATTTTCTGGAATATAAATGTATACAAGCTGCCGTGGTTATAAACTGAGAGATCAGTTTATATATTGATTACAATATAGAATTGATCCCCTAATTTATATCCACATTATAATTTCTTGTTTATCAAATTCTGATGAATTCAACTCTTCTTCCTTTAGCTATGGGTTAATTAGTAAATCTTATATCTCAAAAAAAAAAAAAAAAGAAAATTCTTACAAATTAAAAATATTTTCTGGCTTTAAATAACCTGCATAGGGTTGATAGGCCATAAAAATCAATAAATCATGGGTTATTAATGTTATTTGCTCTACTTTGGACTTGACATTTAATTTTTCTTTTTTCAGATGTACTCTGAAGGTAGTCCTATGGTAAAACAAAATAATCATACTGCCATGACGTACTTCAGGAAGGCCGCTGACAAGGTAAATGACCAGAGTACACGCAAATCTACATAGGTACTTATTTAACTGTTGCTAGTGTCTTGCAAGTATACAAAATTGTGGCTGAAGAGAGACCTCTAAAAATAAATTGTTTAAAGCCTTCATAGCTTGCTTGCTTAATCTTTTGGCTAACCTGATGAATATTTACGAGCATTCTTAAATTTAAAAATTTTGAAAAACTAATAACATTTTTGCTCTTGTATATAAATACTTGTTACAAAATAAAAACCTTGTTCTTTTGCCTTGATAAAGTCTTTCAGAGGACAAAACACATCAGCTAAAAATGTTTTTGTCATTATTCATATTGCCCTTTTACAGATATAATCTATCTGAAATTTTTAATGTATGTATGTGTATGTGTGTGTGAGTGTGTGTGTGTATATATATATATATATATATATATAATAATTACATTCTTTTTAAAATGAAGCTGTTTTTGTTGGTAACTTCATGATTTTTTTCTTTCTCTATCATAGGGCAATCCAGTTGGCCAGTGTGGGCTTGGGCTAATGTATTTGCAAGGAAGAGGTGTTGAGAAGGTAACTTATTCTCTTAAAGCTTTTCTTTTCTGTTAGGATTTTAAGGGAAGATGAGACTAATTAGAATTTTTTTTATTTCATTTTATATTTATTTCTTATTCATTCTGAGTAAAGTTAGAAAATGTGACTAAATTTTACCTCAACAGTCATTGAAATTTAGAGATGAATCATTTTTCCCAAATAAGATCAGAAGATACAAAACTATCCTGGAAAGTGTATGGAATAAAAGAAGTAGCCAAAGTGAGCATAGAAAAGAGATTGTTTAAACAAACTTGAATGTAGAATTAAATTTCACATGGAAACTGGTGCTCAGAACAATATTTGGCAATTGAAGCTTTCCATACAAGAAGAAAAAAATGTTAGCTTTTGTGGTTATGATTTTTTTTTTTTTTTTAACTTGCTTCAAGTTTTCTTTCTTCACATCAGCATGAACTCTCTTGCTCAGATTTTAAGGAACAAAAAAAAAACCTCTCCACTTTTTTGGTTTGTTTACCAAAAAGAAAAATCTTCTGAATGAAAAGGTACAAAAAATCCTCCACATAACTACATTTAATGACATATCTCTGAAAGAGCTGTGATAAAAACAAGAAGATAGGGATATTAGTCTTGATAAGTCATGGAACATTTTACATGATAAAAATGTACCCAGATACATTTAAACCATTTACCAGTATGCTTAGTTTCTTATTTCTTTTTTTTTTTTTTCTTTTTTTTTTCTGTTTCTCTTATTTCTTTGTTTTTCTTTTTTCTTTTTTGTTTGTTTGTTTGTTTGTTTGTTTTCTATCATTTTTGGTTTTGTTCTTTTTTTGTTTTGTTTCTTTTTACTTTACTTTTTTGTTTTTATTTTTTGCTTTGCTTATTTTTCTTTTTCCTTTTTTAGTTTGTTTCTTTTCTTTTTTTGTTTTGTTTCTTTTTACTTTCCTTTTATTGTTTTTTCCATTTCACTCTCTCTCTCTCTTCTTTTTTCCATTTCACTCTCTCTCTCTCTTCTTTTTTCCATTTCACTCTCTCTCTCTTTTTTTTTCCCATTTCAATTTTTCTCTCTCTCTTTTTTCCCATTTCCTCCTCTCTCTCTTTTCCTTTGAGAATTTCTCTCTCTCTCCATTTTTTTTTCCATTTCTCTCTCCTTTTTTCCTCTCTCTCTCTTTTTTTTTCCATTTTCTCTCTCTCTTCTTTTTTCCATTTTTCTCTCTCTCTTTTTTTTTTTTCTCATTCTCTTTTTCCATTTCATTTCTCTCTCTTTTTTTTCCATTTCCCTCTCTTTCTTTTTTTTTTCCATTTCACTCTCTCTCTCTTCTTTTTTTCCATTTCACTCTCTCTCTCTCCTTTTTTTCCATTTCACTCTCTCTCTCTCCTTTTTTTCCATTTCACTCTCTCTCTCTCCTTTTTTTCCATTTCACTCTCTCTCTCTCCTTTTTTTCCATTTCACTCTCTCTCACTCTCTTCTTCTTTTTTCCATTTCACTCTCTTCTTCTTTTTTCCATTTCACTCTCTTCTTCTTTTTTTCCATTTCACTCTCTTCTTCTTTTTTCCATTTCTCTATTTTTTTCTTTCTTATTTGTTGCTTTTAAGTATTATAAAATCAAAATTGCATAAGATAGCTTACAGGTTATGATTTTCAAGATTTTTACTGTGACAAATCATTTTAATTAAAAGTGATTTCACTTTTGTTTTTTTTTCTTTTCTTTTTGTTAAGGTGCCTGTAAAATTTATATAATATTTCCACCAAATTTATCAAGATGAAAAATAACTTGAAATATGATGTGTATATAGAGAAACCAAATATCTCTTTCATGGCACATTTGATTAGTCATATTAATTAACATTACTTTTAGAAAAACTTTATTTACTCTAAGTAAATTCACCCATCACCATTTTATTGCTTTTCCAGCACTAGTTAAATTGTCTGATCCACTCATTTAAAAAAACAAAAAGAAATTATTTTTGAACAATTTTTGCTGATTAGCATTTATTTGACCTTTCTCATGTCACGACAAAAGACAGAATAAAAAAAAAACATTTTTTTCTTTGTCATTTTAGAAGTGGGGCTCCTGTTTATAATATAATGTTAAATCAGTTACTGACTTCATTACCTGTACTTTGTTTTTATTTACAAATATCAAATCTGAAACTGAGTTTATGTCATTGATAACTGTTTACTACTGATGTTGTCTTTTTCCCCCAAATGTAAATAAAAACAAAATATAGATCCCTCTTTAAAAAGTTAGGAAATTGATTTAACACTGTATTTATATTAGTTCATAACCCCTTCTTAAAATGATTAAAAAAAAAAATCAATTTTTTTTATTCTGACAGTATCAGGGAGGCCTCATGCCTTGACCGTCTATTGGGTCTTAACTTTAACCCACATCACAGGTGGAACTTTTGTACATACAATCAATTGCTGAAAAAAAATGGTCAGTTCTGTGTATCACTCCAGCAAGTACCTGACTTCTGATGCCAAATCAGGCCAAAAATGGAATACTGCTCCCATATATGGGCAGGAGCCCTCCTTCCACCCAGTCTTTACTTTCCTGTCTTGATAGAGTCCAAAAGCATCTCTGCATGTACTTGTGGGTGACAAATTATTTTCCACTCTACAACCTCTTTGCCACAGATGAAATGGCATAAAAAATGCTACTCTAATTAAAAGAGAAAATAATTCATTGACTAAAATGTTTAGAAAGTGCTTTAATTGCTAGATGATCCACAGTAAATTTATGTCCAGGTTGTTACAATGTTTCACTATTCTTAGCAGATCTTTTGTAATCACAATGTGGGATATTTAATAACAAAGATGGTGGAAAGAAAAAGAATCTAAATGAAATTGACTAGATTATATACTCCAAAATACATATAAAAAAAAAAATATTTTAAATTTAAAATTCCCAGCACCTCTTGTTCATGTGTATGTATAGTAACATCAATGTAAACACCCTAGTCTAATGAAGTCTTAAGGGACAAAACATGTGACACAAAATCTTTTTCCACATTATCATACATCTTTATTATTATTCTTAATAATTTTTTTTTCTCAGGATTATGGCAATGCTCTCAAGTTCTTCACCCTGGCTGCTGAACAAGGCTGGGCTGAGGGACAACTACAGTTGGGCATCATGCATTTTAGTAAGTTACTCCCATCCAAGTTGTTCTACTTTAATTTATATTAAGCTTTTTCTGTTTAAGGTAGCTAATTGCAATAATCAGAATAGAAACATTAACAATAACATTAATATTTTTTATAAAAATCAAATGAACGGAAATTACAAACACAACAAAACTAGAATTAAGTATATAAAAAAATAAACAGCACCAGTTGACAATAGCAAAAAAATTAGATTATTTATTACAAAAAATTTAAAACCTCTAATCTTGTAGTTAAAAATAATAAGTCACATCTTAGAACAAAATTAAATAGGACAATTACTATTTATGAATTTAAATGTCCGTTAAGGAATTGTATTCTTGATCAATCAAAATTTGTAAATAATTATATAGGCCATATTACAACATATTTGGCATGAAGACTCGTACTACACTTTTCTGAACATAGCACAATTAGGTCTCATTTATTCATGGAGACCTACCAGACCCTATTCATAACATATTTGTTGACGACACAAATATATAAAAAACTAAATCAAAACACCTTGACTGTCGTATTCAATGAAATTTGCTCATATATAAATTCTGAAAGTTTCATTAAAATCTGACAATTATTTGATTTTTTGCAAGAATTTCCAAATCAATGTTTTTCACTGGAAAGAAAGAAAGAAAAAAAAGAAAAGGCGCTAAAATACTAATCGTAAATATTATGTAGAATGCTGATGTAGCAAAAAAAAAATTTTCAAACAAAATTTTGAACATGATAGAAATGATTAAAAAATTTAATAAAAATATTTAAAAAAATACTTTGGTTTTTCCGCTTAATGATAACAAACATTTTCGTGATAAAACTTTTTATTAAGTTTGGGACCTTTTCTCAACATGCTACGCTTTCTTTACTTTAAAAAAAAAATCTTTTTCAACAAAAAGTGCATTTTATATATATATATATATATATATATATATATATATATATATAAATTCATGTGCACTGTCTTGAGGAAATATTTAATAACACCTATTTTTTATATCTTAGAGGGCAAGAGCATTCACTAGAGAAATTAAGATGGCAAGAGTTTTTATTAGTTGTTTTTTATAAACTAGTAAAGACTTGCCATCTTAATTTCTGTATGGTCGCTATTATCTAGTTATCTTATTTACCCAACCCTATATATATATATATATATATATATATATATATATATATATATATATATATTATAAATTAATTGATTTAAAATATGGTTTTTATTTAAACTACACAGTTCCAAACCATGTTTCAAAAATAGAAGCTAAAACCCCTGAATTTAATTTTTGCAAAATATATATATATATATATATATATATATATATATATATACATACACACTTAAAAGTATAAAAGAAAATGTGTCCTCTGTCCCATAATAGTTGTTACATTTGCATTATCATACACTAAATATAACAACTGTTATGGGATGAGTTAGGTTGGTTGATTTTTTTTTTTTTTTTTTTTTTTCATATGTCAATCTTTGCAGAGTTGTTTACAGTCAATTTTCTATGAGGCACTCGGTGAGGATTGAATTTCGTGGTAACTAGACTCGTTAATCATTACCCAACACTTTGATATCCATTTAAATTCACTAGTGTAAAAGCAATTTTTAAAACTGGACATGTTTTTTCTCTTATGATGGTACTACTTAAATAAAGTGGTCCACTCATAAAAAAATAGAAAAATTTCGGGGAAAGGGGAATAATTTCTGTAGATTAGCATTCTTTAGACATTTTTTTTAGGAAGGAAGCAACCCTTGTCAGAATCAAAAAAAATATTGATTTGTTATAGATTTAGAAAGGGGGGATGCTGTTTATAAAATCAATAGTAGCAAATCAATCATTGACTTTACAGAGTTATGGATCTTAGGCTAAATCAACTCGTTGTTATTTACATCAAAAAATTTTCTTAGCTAACACAGATTGCCTCCCTTTTGTTTCGGTTATTCAAAAACAACAACAATAATGAAGATAGAAACCTGAAAAACTTAGAATAATGGGACAGAAGATTCACTAATTAAAATTTAGGAAAAATTCAATAAAAAAAAAAAAATTTCTTTATCTTTCTCTTTAAGCAACAAGAAAAAACAAATTGCAGACTTGTTTACTCTGTTTATACTATTCTTTGAGAAAGATGTTATTTTTTACATTTGCAGGTGGATTGGGAGTGAGAAGAGACTATAAACTTGCAGTGAAGTATTTTAATCTAGCCTCCCAAGGGGGGCACATTTTGGCTTTCTATAATCTTGCACAAATGCATGCGACAGGAACTGGAGTGCTCAGTAATTGTCACATGGCAGTAGAGGTAAGTAGAGCCAATGAACAAGGCAATAATTGTTTCAATGATTCTGTTATGAAGAGAATATGAAACCTCTTCTCCTGCTGTACTTATTTACATTTAATATTCCAATGGAATGAGGCAAAGAACAAGTATTGGTAGTCTATGACATCTGGGTAAACATTAGCCTACCAGATCCCTCCTTTGCATATAAACCTCCCCTATTTACATTTAATATTCCAGTATTATGGAATGAGGCTAGCTACAAGTACTGGTAGTCTATGGCATCTAGGTAAACATTAGCCTACCAGATCCCTCAACTTTGCATATAAACCTCCCCTATTTACATTTAATATTCCAATATTATGGAATGAGGCTAGCTAAAAGTACTGGTAGTCTATGGCATCTGGGTAAACATTAGCCTAGCAGATCCCTCAACTTTGCATCTAAACCTCCCCCTATTTACATTTAATATTCCAGTATTATGGAGTGTGGCTAGTTACAAGTACTGGTAGTTTATGGCATCTGGCTAAATACTATCCTACCAGATGCCTCAACTTTGCACATAAATTTCTCCTATTTATGTAACCCACCCTCTCATCCTGTGTTGGTCTTCAGGTTCCTTCATACCAGCGTGATTACCATCTAGCTGACTCCTCGCTTGTTAACATGTTGCTGGTATTGTGATGATGAGCACTGTTCCACTCGATCTGGCAGGCATTCATCTGCTTCACAACCATTCACTCCTCTGCCGTGTTGTGTTTTTGACCTCAGAGGTTGAGAAGATCACTGATGAAATAAGCTGAAGTGAAGAACAGGTTGATGGCTGGGATCTACACAGAAAGATACATGATCACCTAAGTGTGTATCACGCATGGCACCTGACTCACTGATTAAGGAATGATGGTAGATCCCACTATATTCAGTGCACATGATTAACCTCTACAATGTTCAAAGGAAATTGGTAGTTAAAAACAGCCTTGATATGAGTAAACAATCTCCTGAAATTTTTCATGTTTAATGTGATGCTCTTAGCATTGATATCAAAGGTGCAGTCAGTATTTTTTTCACCATGTGCAGCATATAGTGTATTTTATCTTGCAAGATTCATTATTTGCTTGAAACACTTGATATTTTTTTATATTTTAATTCAATTAAATTTTTATTTTATATTTTTTTTATGCGCAAAATTAATAGTCAAGATTTGATGATGTCATAGTCTAAATTCATGTTGTAACGTTACATTTGAGTCTTTCCATATTATTTTAATGGTAGGTACTTACATCGATTAGTGAATGTATTATATTTTCTTGTTATTGATATGTTGGTATTTGGCAACAGGTGTCACAGATGTTTGTCATTGTGGAATTAGATAATGAAATTCAACATCAAATCTATTCTCAACACCCCACTGGATACTGAAGTATTTTCCTGCCTACCAATGTTGTTCACCACTGCAATTCAATTAGCAGATCAACAATGGTACTAGACAAAATTTAATTTGAAGATGATGGATTAAAACCATCTGTTAAAAGGAAATTTCATTTTAAATGAATTATGTTTTTTTTTTTTTCTTGTAGTTGTTTAAGAATGTGGCTGAGCGAGGTCGCTGGAGTGAAATGCTGATGGAAGCCCATTCTTTGTATCGAGAAGGGAATATTGATGCCGCCCTCATCAAATATACATTTTTGGCAGAACTGGGATATGAAGTTGCCCAGTCCAATGTTGCCTACATTTTAGATCAAGGTAAGTTCATGATGGTTCCATTTTTATCCCCCACACACACTCACTTCTGTTTACACTCAGTCAGAATTTGTTGTACAGGGTTTCTTTAAAATATCTTAAAACCATGATTATTTTTGTCTGAATTTTTGGGATGAGGAATTATCATTATTTACACTATTTATATTCAGACTATTGTCCTCATCTTTGTTGTTTATATCACAATATTTTGGGCATTGTGCCCTCTGGCCTTCCTTGGGGGTATTTATCGACAGGGAATTCTGAACTGAACCATTTATTTAATCTATGGGGATAGACTGATCTCATTCCACTGCTTATGCCTAGGGGTATTGTCATGTTTATTTTTTTCATTTTCATATCAGCTCCATACTTTAGTAAAAGTGGTTTTGGAATTAAAACATTTTCTCTCTTGATTTGCTCTATTCTGATGGCGGCTTAGAGGCTTATCAAGCAGTTCAAAAGCAATCTCACCCAAAGAAAGCCAGTCTTGAAAAAGAACCATTTTTGAAATGAAGTCATAATGAATACAGTATATATTAAGCTTTAAAGAAAGAAAAAATCCTCAGTAGATCTAACATAGAGATAAAGATAACCTGGGAGACTGATTAAGATGAGACTCATATGGTCCCCTTTGCACAACTACAGAAATTTAAGTTTAGGGTTCCCAAATTGCACCACTGGGTTGTCCAAGAGACTTGTGGTCTAGTGGATTAAAGCATTAGTAAAAACTTGTGCTCTGGTAGTTGTGAGTTCAATCCCTGGATTAGGTAGCATGGTAAATTCATACTCTGGTTCAGCGGAAGAAATGCACAAGTAACGCAGAGGTGAATAGACTGGATATTTGATTGATTTGTTTTTATGGCTTATCAACCAGTTGTAGGTTATTTAAAGCCAGAAAATAATTTTAGAGTGTAAAAAAATTTTTTGGGAGATAGTGATGACTGATAAAAGTCTTACTAATTAACCCTAGTGGTGGGAAGAAGAGATAGATTTATACCTTTTCCAAGAATATTTGCTTGTAAGTGACTATAACAAACCTGACTGGAATTGGAACACTGCTCTCCCAATTCTAAGCTGTTATCTGCTGCACAACCAAGCTTACCTGGTATTCCCAAGTGGACACTCATTTAGGTACTAACCAGGTTCAATGTTGCTTAACTATAGGGATCATACGAGAACCATTGTTTCAACACTAAATGGCTGCAAGCCTCAAATAGACTGGAGAATATTATTGTATGAGATATCCCCTAAGAAAGTAGAATGAGAACAATTTACACTTGTGGATTTAATAAAGAGTTTGGTTCAAAATTTCACAAAGGTTATTGAAAATAAAAAATTGAAGACACCTGTAAAGGCCAGAGTGGACGGCAGCTAAAATTTTATGAATATAAAAAGCCAGGACAAATATGCTAGTCCAACTGGAAAGACATATAAAATTCTTCTGTTAAAATTTGTTTGTATCTTATCTATTGTTCTGCTTATATTCTTGAAAAACTTGGATTTAAATGAAACAAATCCATTGTTTCATTATCTTTTCAATTGTATGTATTTTATAATTTTATTCAATAAGTCAATAATGTTATGTAACTGTCATTTTTAGATCATTTATAATCTTCTTTTACAGTTTTTGTTTAATTTAGCACTTTTCCTTCTATAGAAATACATAACAAATGACTCTTAGAATTTTTTTACTACTGAGATTTCAAAAATACACCTTCATTAGAAATATCTCAGAGTTGGTGCTGAAAAGTTTTTGGCCTGATCCACATCTCAAAATCTAAATGATCAAAGAAAAATGAACAAACTTTTCAGCACCCCCTCATAACTATAGGATTTCATAGTTTTTGTTCATTTACTATCAATTAACTATCTATAATTAGTATTTGAGCTAACCTTTTCTATTTCACACTATATGAATGATTAAAAATGGCTTCAAGCAAACGAATCCTTTTGGTCTTAAAGAACATAATCCTTCATTAGATCCTGTAGACTGGCACTAGAGAACCACAAAGAGCTTTACCAAATAATAAAAACTTCCAACAGCAGCAACAATAAAAATGGACAGCACATGTAACTTGAAAAGAGAATAACGATGTTGACTTTCCACACTGCCAAAACTAAAAGGTTTGGAAGGAAACTTTCATCAATACTAGAAAGTGCTATAACAATTAGTGGACTTTTAAAGTCTAATTTCCTGGAAAACTGTTTTAAGAAAAAGATTTAAATTCTAACCAAAAATAGCATTGTTTAATCAATGAATGCTCATTTCCATGTAAGAAAATAGCTAATTTCACCATTACCATATAACATAGATTGTTACCTAACATGCAAATATAAATAAGTAGGGAAAGGAATATTTAAGAAAAAAACTAGAATTGTAATTACAGCAATTGTGGGAAATTACTTATTATTATTATTATTTACAATGTAAAAAATTGGGTCAGCTCAACAGAGATAATATTTTAAAATAACAGGTTGTTCTTTCTAAACTTTAGTATTAATGCACTGAGTGAACTTCTTTTTTTTTTTTTTAATCTTTTTGATAAAGGTGAGAGTATGATGTTCATTAAACAAGAGACCTATCAGCGGGCATTGTTACAATGGACTAGGGCAGCTGCTCAAGGTAAATTGTTAATTCTATCCTTTTTCTCTTCTTCTCATGCCCCTTTTATTCATTCCTCTTTCTCGCCCCTCTTTTATTTTATCCCCCTTAATCAAAAGTTATGTCTTATCTGGGATCAACAAAAAGGAACTGATGGTTAACCCAGTGAGAACCTCAATCATGATTACGGCAACTTAACACAAGAGGGAGAAAATTAGAAAATAAATAAATATTAGGTCAACTTAACACAAGAGGGAGAAAATTAGAAAATAAATAAATTAATAAAATAAAATGGAAAACTTTAAAACTTATACAGCACAATTTTGTATCCTTTTTTCTTTCCCCTTTCTCCCCCTTGTATTATATCGACACAATCCTGGCTAATAGATTTTTTTTTTTTTTTTTTTTTTTTTTGTTGCTGTTCTTGGATTGCACCAGATCACAAGTAACTTCAGTTTCTTCCAATTATAACTTCGGTTTCCTATGTGTTGCAATGAATAACTTGCCCAGCTCTCATTCCAGAGTAAGGCTCTGCACAAAATATAACACCAAAATTCAAGGCTCTTTAACTAGATTCCTCAATTTATACATTTGGTAAACATAAGTAGCTATCAATATGTTCGACTCTAGCAATATTAAGCCATAACACAAAGCATTACATACATTTTTATTTTATATTCCTAGAACATTCAAAGGCTAACATTTTACTTAGATTATTAGCAGTATTATTACACTTGGTTTAAAGATTAAATTTTTTGTTTTTCATATTGAAACCTGAAATTGCATCACCTTTTTTTTGTTTTTTTAAAATTTTTTTTACTTTTTGCCAAATGGCTTGTCGCAATTGATTATTGTGGATTACATTAACATTATTGATTATTAATCTTGATTATTATTGCATAATTACTTCCTGTCTATCTACTGTATAGGTTGATCAGAAATAAAAAAAATGGTTATAAAAAATAAATTTCTATTGTCTGTCTGCTAGGTTCAACAATTGCTAGAGTAAAGATGGGAGATTACCATTACTACGGTTTTGGGACAAGTGTGGATTATGAGGTGGCTGCAAATCATTACCGGGTGGCATCTGAGCAACACCACAATGCACAGGCCATGTTCAACCTTGGTTATATGCATGAAAAGGGACTTGGCATGAAACAGGTAAGAGACTTTCTTTGCTAAATTTTTAAAGATGTCAATTTCTTCTTTTCATTTTAGATCTTAAAAAAGACCACCCTTCATCAGATTTTATAGACTGGGGTGCGACAACATAACAAAATCCGAATCACTTAAGGACTTTCAGCAGCAACAACTAAAATAGAACTCCACTCAACTAAAATACAAAGAGAAAGGAAAGAGCAATTAACAGTGAATTTCAGGGCCTGTTTTCCTGAAAAACTATGTTAAGAAAAAAATGCTTTATAAATTTCAATCAAGAATAACAAAACCTTTTCTGTATGGAAACGATTAATTTCACGATTACAATTTTTATCAATCTTTAGAGGTTGCTTATTTTTGTGTGTGAGATGGGAGGTTAGGGATTACTTAGATCACGCATTATAATAATAATGATGTTGATGATTAACCTATTTTATGATTACTATTTTGATAAAATATAAATCTTTGCTATAGAAACTAGTTACCTGAAGTTTCCTAGGTCTTGCCAGTTATCACACACATACAAGATAATAATATATAAATTTTTTATATATCAAGAACAATTTTAGGGGAAAGAAGTATAACAAAGTGGAAAAATTTCTTGTGATGCATTTTGTCCTTTACCATTTCATCAGCCTAAGTTTATGTTGATGTGACTACACATACTTAAATTTAAAAATAATTTTTTATTATTATTTTAATGGTTAAATGTAACCGTCTCTTCTAATCAAACCGCTTCTTCTCCCGCACTTCCCGTCTGTGGAACTCTCTTCTCCTTACTTGCTTCTCCACTGACTATAATCTTCAGATATTCAAGTATAATGTCAATTGACATCTGATACCCTAAGCTTGTTCCCCCATCCTTCTCTGTATCCTTTCCCCAAACCTGCCTCTTTACTCTTGTTCTCAATCCTCTGTAACCCCCTTGCATGCTAGTGGCACTCCTCCCTTGCTTGGGGTGAAATGCTTTAAAACAAAAATTATTATTATTATTATAATATGTGTGTTTTGGAATATATAATCTAGCCAATTTTATTTCGATTCTTTTTGTTTTTGTTTCCATCACTTTTGTTATTAAACGTCTCACCTTGTGGTAATAGATTTGCCAAGAATGGTGAAACATTGTAAGAATCTGGATTCAAATTTATTGTGAATTATCTAGAGATATCAGCTAGATTATATACCCAAAACACATAAAAAAAGATTTTAAAATTCCCAGCATCTCTCATTCATGCACATGTGAAGTTACACCAACATAAACTTAGTCTGAAAAGGATGAAATACATCATGCAAAAACTTTTTCTGCTTTGAATTTTCTATCATTTTTATAATTGAAAGGGAAAGATAACCAGTAATATAATTTATGAAAGATAAATGTTTAGAAAAAATTACTAATGTTGCAACACTGCATCCATTAGGCTGGTGTTCACTGAATGCTTGATAAACAATGATAAAATATGTAAAGCTTTCAGGAATTATATCCTCTCTTTATAAGGCTTGATTGTAAATCAGTTCTGTGAAATTTAATTAAACATTTAATTATTATTTTTTTTTTTTTTTTTTAATTATTTCACCCCATGCAAGGCAGTAAAGCCACTCAGACACAAGAGGTTACTAAATGTGAAAGAATAAAAAAAAAAAAGAGTAATCAAAAGGACAGTAGATAATTATTGACATACATTGCATTTTAATTTTTGAAGATGAAACTTGGCAGAAGAGAACTTATGGTTGCATCTAGCCAATTTAACTGTAAATTGATTTCATATGTATACATTGGTGACGCCAGCAACATGGTAAGAATGATTTACTGCATCCATTGTATCACTTGGACTTAACTGGTTCAGATTCTTATCTGTTTGGGCCCCTTAAACTGCATTTCTCTGCTAAGTTGTCCATCTAGTTGATGTAGTTTTTGCAGAGGTGCAAGAGTAGCTCCACTTGCTTGATATTACATTCTTCAACAAGTATGTGTGTATTGATAGCTTAGGGGTAGAGTCTCTGACTAATGCCAAATTAGTATTGTATTTGTCTGACGATCGCAAAAGCGTGAAACCCAGGGTCACAAACTCACATCAATCCAACCATATATATATATATATATATACAGCCTCATGGTTTGGGTTTGGGAAGAATTTGCAACATGATCTCTCTCTCTCCCTTGTAAATGTAATAATCTCATAGATTGAATATTGTAAAGTGGACATTTCAGATTAAATGTGTCATGAAGTCTGTGAAAAGAAAAGAAAAAGAAAAAAAATCTAATCCCAATTACAAGTCTTCAGCAGTGATAATAAAAAATGCTCTTGTGTGGAATTAAACTGTGAGTGGAATTTTAAAGAAAGTCTTGAAATTTTCCTTGTTCTTAACAGGACGTCCATCTTGCTAAGCGGTTCTATGACATGGCAGCTGAGACAAGTGCAGATGCCCAGGTGCCAGTTGCCATGGCTCTCTTTAAATTGGGGCTCTTTTATGGCTTTGATGTATTTAGCAAAGAGGTAAGCCAATCTTTTCTGGATTCTAATGTGATAACATGTAAAGTTCTGTTTAAAAATTAACTATGGCTACTAAGTGTCTTAAAGAGTCTCTCTCTCTCTCTCTCTCTCTCTCTCTCTCAATCTCTCTCTCTCAATCTCTCTCTCTCTCTCAATCTCTCTCTCAATCTCTCTCTCTCTCAATCTCTCTCAATCTCTCTCTCAATCTCTCTTTTCTTTTTTGACAAATACAACTTTAACTCCAAAAGTAGACTAGAAGATTTCAATATGAAAGGTCCCATGTGTCTGCAATTTTTTGGTGATAGATGGGGAGCTTGAATTTGAGACACTGTCAAAATTCTTTTTTGGGTGTGCTCTTTTATTGCAATATAAACAGTAGGGTGTGCCAGGGTCAGTGTGATCTATTCAGAAGAAAGGGTCATGCTGGGCCAAATATAGTACTTAGATGGGTGACTGCTTGGGAATACCAGCTGCTGTAAGACTGGATGCGTAGGTAGTGCAATGGATAATGTGATAGCAGGCAGTATGCATCTGTATTGATTAGAATAGTTTGGCTTGTGTATGGTAGAGATAAGACATGAGGTGTATATAAGAAGACATTTTTAATTAACTGGGACTTTTTACATTCACTTCCACTAGGGGAGGTAACACAACAAGTAGTCCCAGTTACATCTCTCTTGTTCCCTTAAGATGTAGAGAGTGGGGTGAGATTTTAATAGTCTTGCGGGTGTGTAGTCTCTGAGATGCTGAGCTTGTTGCACCTTTGTGGTGGCTGATCCAGAACCTGTTGTTGGGTTAGGTGGTCACTTATATGCACCTTTTGCCACTGTTGGGTGGTACATTTCCCACTGCTGCCAGAGGTGGTGTTGTGCTTGAGATGGCATCTGATATTTCTTATAGTTCGTCTCAGTTGTGTTGAAGTTCTGAACCATCTAGAGTTCTTATCATGTAAAATCTAGGTTCAGGTATCGATTTTAGCACCATTGCCTTCTTCCATCTGCCTGTCTGTTGCTCTCTGGCCCATACAGATTGGTTGGAGTAGGGGGCAAGTTCTCTTTCAGCTTTATTGTCAAAATGCAGTTGCTAATGCTGTCAATCCACCAGCTGTTGTCTGACAGTGTCTCTGTCTGGGTCACTGTCCCTTATTTTTACTGATAGGTTGGAATTCATCTTCTTTGAGTTGAGGAGCTCTGATGGTGATGGTAGGTGTCAGTCGATTGGCCATATGTAGGTCAATGTTGGCAAGTTTTGCCTTTTGTTGCGTTATTTTCATGGTTTGGATTTGTTTCTCGAAGACACAGTTTGGTAAACTCCTGGAATGACAATGTTGAAAAGTGTGCACCATTGTCATTCACCAGTTTTTCTGGTATTCCTTTTTCTGCAAATATTGTTTTCATGGTTTTGATGGTAGCTAGGCATCTGGAGCCATAGATTTTTGTTGTAGTAGTAGTTTGATTTATTGGCATCTTTGGAATTCCTGGCAGATGTGGCATGATCTGGTGAACTTCTCTGTCTTCACCAACACCATACAGGTTTTGGCTCTGTTGTTTTTTTGGTTTTTTTTTTTGTTTCCTTGGTGAACCTCATTAAATTTTGTGAGGATTTCTTTCTTTATAATAGTGGATATGGTAATGCAATTGCCTTTTAATTGCAAGCTGTCCACAACTGATAGTTCATCTCTGTCTGCCTAGTAAGGACACAATTGTTTTGGTCGTTCAGGCCATCTGTCTAGGATGGTCTGTCTTAGGTTTTGCAGTGTTTTTCTTTCTTTCTTTCTTTCTTCCATTATTTGTTGGAGTTTGCAGTGTTTTTCTTTCTTTCTTTCTTTCTTTCTTTCTTTCTTTCTTCCATTATTTGTTGGAGTTTGCTGGCTGAAATTGTGCCATGTCTACTCTGACACCCAGATTAATTGTTTCAGAGTATTTACTGGGTGATCTCCAGAGTGTGTCTGTGACATGCATCATGTTTCCAGGCCTGCATTTTATCTTCATATCATAATGTTGTATTCTGAAGTCACTGGGTTGCTGTGGAAAGGTATTTTAGGTGGATCATTCCCAGGGGTTTGTGGTTTGACTACACTACAAACTTTTTGCCTTATAAGTATATGTGGAATTGTTTGCAACTGAACACCACCACAAGCATTTCTCTTTCAATGTTTGCATATCATTGTTTGGTTTTGCTCAGTGATTTTGCGATGAAGGTAATGGGTTTTCCAAAATGGAAAATCTGTTACCTTCAAATGGATATCTTGATATTAAGTCATCTTTGTGGTCTACCTTTGTGGTGTCTGTTTGTGTCCTGACTTCACAGTTGAGTGTAACTAGCTCAATTTGGCATGATGTGGATAGGACTTATAATTGCCGTGACCTCTGAGCTTGTTATGAAGAAGTCAGTGGAGCAGTTGTTTCCATCGAAGCTGCATGGGAATGTGATGATGTCATCTTGGTACTATTGTATGTTCTTAGGTTTGTTCTGCAGTGCTTGTTGGTATGTGGTAATGAGGTGCTGTAATCACCAACATTCCTAGGAAACATATGCTGAAAGATGCATAGGGGTAGTAGGTTACCCTGTACTCCCGTATTGACTTTGGCTTTTAGGAATGTTGCTACTTGTGATCTGCTATTCCCCAATTTTGGTAAAGATTTCATCCTTGGTGTCTGTTTTGCTGGCAGTGTTGCAGACCTCTTTGAATGTTAATTGTTATTGAGGTTGACTTCAAGGTCAGTGATTTGAATAGTCAGCTCATTCATGGAATGACTGTGGGGCCTACCAGTGCTGGAGTTGTGGTTAGACTGGTCGATTGCATGTGTATTTAAATGTGCTACGCCCTTGGTTTTCTGTGCTGTATTACTGTTGTTTGGTATTTTGCTGGTATTCACTTTCCTAGTAGTTTATCTTTCCACATTTTTTGCATTCGCTGCCATATACTGGGCAGCTGCAGTGGGTGGTGAGTGCCACTGTATTTACATGGCTGGCCTTTCCTGACTTAGTGTATGTCTGCTTGTATCGTGTGTGCAGTGGATTTCTCTTCTAGATTATGGATTATCTTCATTTGTCTCAGGGTAGCCTCTTCTGTCTTTGCCATGCATAATACTGTTGTGATTGTCAATTCACATCGTTGAGTAAAGACTTTTTGGATTGCTGCAAGGTTACCCCCCCCCAAATATGGAGAGTTCTACCAAGATAATTTCCTTCATTATGAGTAGATATTCAGGCAGCTTAGTCATGTTGTTGTCTTGTCAAAAATGCATGTGCTGATGCATTTGTGTCCTGTTGACACTGCATCAGTTCATGTCTGGCAATTCTGAAGTTAGACTGTGGACTTGAATAAGCTTGAAATTGAAGTTTTATTTGTGCATGAAAGTTTCATGCACAAATAAAACTTCAAACGAGGTTGTCACTTTGTTACTACAAAAGTAAACTGAACAATTTTATCAAACTTTTACCGACTGGACAAATCACCCCATGTCGGCTTGATTCTTGATAGTTCTGGTGTGCACAGAAACTGGTAAAAGTTCAGTGTATGTTCCCAACCAAATAAAAGGTGAAAATAGCCCCACAGCATGAAATGAAAAACATGAATCCTGTTCGCAATATATTTGGTTGTTTATTCAGGGATTCAGTTACACTATCTGGGTGATTAGGTGACACTTGGGACAACTTCATTTACTACTTTTGTGATGACAGGCTCACAGATGATATCTTCCCTTTGGTCAGCAAGGACACTGGCTCTCCTACCAATCCTCTTCCCATCTCTGTATATCACAGCACACAACAGGTGGCCATAAACTCTCTTGAGGGGCAACCAATAGGTGGTATCAGAAAAAGGTTTTTTGTTTTTTTTATTTGTCTATTTATTTTATTGCATTTTTTCATTAGTGGGTAGCTGCTTGGTGTTTTTATGACTAGCAATAAAGTCTACAGACACTTTAAACCTGGAAAAAATCATTTTGGGTTCAAATGATGGCTAGTTCCCTGTGTGTATCAACAGAAGTAAATGCTGGCAAATTATGTAACTGTTTTACCTCAGGCTCAGAAAGACCCTTAAATATACCCCCCCCCACAGTGGCAAGTAAAAGTTTTGTTTTGCTGTCATTTTGGAACTTTTAGCTCTTCAGTATTAGTAAGATTTTAAACGTTTTAATTTCAACTCCAATTTGTCTCATCATAACTTCTCTGTCTTTATGATATTCATTTTGATTGATTGAAACTTTAAAGGAATCATTACAGTAGTAAATATGCTTATATAATCCTGCAAGCAGAACTCTTGGGAACCTGTACCATTTAACCAGAAGATAGTTTTTATTTATTTCCATTTGGGTGGTAGGTAGGTAGCTAGCTGCATTACAGATTTTGTAAACTTTACTGCTGGTCATAAAAACACCAGATACTTCAGATTCTGATAAAATGATTTATTGTCCATTGCTATGTGCATGTGGGGGAACCTACTGTATCATTTTTTATTATCTTTGAAATGATGTAATAACCATTTGAGAATGAGAAACATTTTAATCTGGCAGTTGATAAAGAATGGAAAGCAATCAATGATTGCCTGATATTTCATAGAAATCTCCCCAGGTCATGTGACTAAGGAATTGAAGCAAATATTTGAGATCAGAATTGAAATTTGCCTTTTTCTGTTGAAATTGTCATAGTTAACGTGTTTTATTCCAATTGTTTTGAAAGTTTGGTGTCTGGAATACGCAGATTACATACTCTGCAAAGAGCATTCTGGCTGATGCTTGCAATCTCAACAGTTGTCGTCAAAAGTTTAGGATCACCCAACATTTTTTTTACAAAAAACTTGATAGCATGAATAATAAAATGCAGTATCAGGAATAATTGGCCCTGGTTAAATGTAATTGACAAAAATGGTCAACAAACAGAATTGACAAACTTTCCAATAAACAATAAGTAAAAGAACAGGACAAAATTATACTAAGCAACAGTAAAAAGTTCACAAAGTAAGAATGGTATTCATACACAAAAGAGATACAGTCAAGTAATTGTAGCATTCCAACTTCAAGACTAGGAAGATATCCCAGCATGCATCTGTAGGACTTGTCTATAAATTTGGGGAGGAGGTGTTTTGAGCATTCATTCCTCTGAATTGGAACCAACACGGTTCTCACTTCAACACATCAAATTTATTGAAAGCATTTTATTTTCTATTAACTTCAATATAAAATAGTATTTTATTAGCAATTCATACCAGAAAATAATTCCATTCCACAATAAGTGACCAATTCCATGTTTTAAAAAATAGTACATTTTGACCACTTATTGTGGAACAGAGGTAGTATATTTTATAGTAAAATGGTGACACGGAAATATTACAATTAAAAAATACAAAAACAACAGCTAAACCAATTTATTGGTCGTTCTCCTCAGCAAAAATTGAGAACGAAAAAGTGGACAGCAACTTAAAAAAAAAATATATACAACCACAGAAACATTCAGTTTAAATCTCTGTCTGAATTTCTGGGATGAGGAGTCATCATTATTTACACTATTTATTTATATTTGGACTATTGTCCTCATCTTTGTTGTTTTTATATTTCAGTGTTACCATTTTATGGTTATGAATGTCTTAACATGTCTGCTTTTATTGCTCAAATAAAATTTTGTATCCCAGCCCAATCTTTTATGTAGCCATCTTTTGCATTGATAAATTCTTCCCTATGATACTGACAATATTCTGCTGAAATCCCAGCGGTTCAGGTATCCTTGATAGTCTGCTCCCATTGTTCCTCTGTCTAATGTTTGTTTGCCTTTTTGATGCGAGTCAGTTGCTTCTTTTTTTGTTTCATTTTATTTGGGCATCTATGGAGGATCTTAGTTGAAATTCATTGCCCAATCTGTGAGAAACAACCCGACGACTTCTATCTGAACCACTGAGAAGCAGAGCAACTTTAACATTTTTGCAGAAACTTGTTGGAAATTGCAAAATGATGGATTTTGATGCTACAATTATCACTTGGGCGATTTCTTTGGGATATCCACTTTTCTTTTGGTCAGAAGAAGAGCTCTCGGCTTGATAATTGGCATATAGCAATCTTACAACAACCAATTTGGATAGAGATTTCATGCTCCAAGTCCTCCTTTCTGTGTAATTTTACTATTTGGGCCCTTTGAATGTTGGAAAGTGACCCCCCTTTTTTTAACGCATTAAACCCCAAAAGTATTCTTTAGAAGAAATCCACACCTTTCAGAAAAGCTAATTTGAACCTGATGTAGTTCATTAACATTTAAAAGTGAATGACTCAATATTCTACAATAGAGAAATGTTCATTTTTGCCAAGTGGTCTTAAACTTTTGACAAAGACTGAGTTAAAACAAAAACTCTCTTCAGTTCCTGATTACAAAAAACCAAAAGAAACTTAAATTTACTTCTCAGTTCTCATTATTTATATTCTCCTCATCTTTGTTATTTTAATCACAATTTTTGTCGTGTGCTGTCTGGCCTTCCTCAGGTGTATATCAATCTTGGTAACTTATGGTGAATTCTGAACTGAACCCTTTATTTAATCTATGAGGGTAGATTGTTCACATTCCACTGCCCCTGTCTAGGGATATATCATCTAGTTCTTATTTAGTATTGTTCAGTTATTGTTTGCCTATTTCCAGTGAGAGCAAAAACACACTGCAAATACAAATGTGAATTTGGTGACATAGTGGTCATGAGTTCAATTCCTGGGTCAGGCAGTGTGTACTTGAACTCAGTGGAAATAATATTGTTCGATTATTGCTCGCCTAAATAAAATAAGAACTAGATGATATTCCAAGACATGAATAGCAGTATGAGAACAGTCTACCACATAGATTAAATAAAGGGTTCAGTTAGGAATTCCCTGTAGGTTACCTAGATTGACATACACCTGATGAAGTCCGAAACTTGATAACAAAGATGAAGACAATAGTCTGAATATAAATAGTGTAAATAAGGTCAAGTTTTCTACTGAATCTTTTAACAGAAATGATTTCAAGATTATCTTGTAATCGTTTCTCTTTGCTTTTAAAACTTGATATAAATTCTTTTTTTCATTACAGATGGAGTTCTACAGAGATTTAATAAAAAAATTGGATCCTCGATTTTACTTGGGTCCTGATTGGGACTTGTATGTGATCACATTTTTAGCCATTCTGCTTGGACTTGTTATCTTGTTACAACGACATGGCCAGGTGGCATAATTTGATTGGCTGAGCCACACTTGTTCTTGTAAATATCTATGTAAATAAATTTTTTTTTTTTTTACTTTCCTCCCCAGCCATTTTTTTTTCTTTTGTTTTTAGGTGTTCAATAAAAAAAAGAAAAAAATCCAAAAATGAAAACAATTTCTTTATTTTTTTATTTTAAAAATGACAGATCAGTTTCATTTACTTATTTTTACAACCGCACCTATCCCAAATTATAAGTATCTATAATAAAATTAAATCAGGTTTGGAATTTTTGAGAAGTTTATATGCTCCTGGGTCATTTGGTCATGGTACTTGATAACCTTTTCTGAAGTGAACTCTTTATTCAATCTCGTGTGTTAGACCTTAATCATGAAAAGAACAATTGATCTTGTATCAGTTGCTTACTTATCCTATTCACCTTTTGCGCTGCTTGATTGTTTCTTCTATTGAATTGGAGTATGTAGTTTTTTCAGCACTGGTAAACCCATGGATTGAACTTTCAACTGCCACAGAACCGGTTAGAATTTAACCAATGCTTTTAATCCACCAGACCATGTGGTGTAATTTTGAAGTCTTAAATTTAAGGTCTGTACTCAAGCGCTGAAAGATCTTTAGTTTAGTGTTTTTCTTAATCAGGGTTTCTAGATGGTTACTCATCACTATGCTAAGTCTACTGATGTGGTTAACGGTGCCTAATATGCTTTGTGTGTAGACTCTTATCCTCCAGTGTCTTTCACAGGGGATGATGACAACTATTTTCCCTCCAACACTTTTAGTGGGCAACTGGTCTCACCCTTGACACAACTGAAGTCACATGGAAAGCAGAATGAGAAGATGTGAATAAATGTTCAGTTCAAGATTCTGAAGAAGGACAAATGATACAACAGCTGAAACATTGTGAGCAACCAAGTTGAATATATTTGTATAAATGGGGAGGCATAAAATAACAATTAAAGTAATTGTAATTATTTTGGTTCTAAATTTGAACATTGTAATTGTCGGCTGCCAGGAAAGAGCCGAGGGTGATGGAAAAGAGATCAGGTAAGTGAGAATTTTGGTTGACAAGGCAGAATCAAATAATATTTGTTTTATTTGACTGCAAATTAGACAACAGCTGGTCTATGAAGAGTTGCAGTTGGTAGTCTCTTAACAGCCTTTGTTGATGGTTCTTGTAATGTATTTGTTATTAGCAAGCCTCTTGTCCAAACTGCTTTGCCCCCTTTTGGAAGGGACATATTTCTTTCTTTTATAAGAAGAGTATCTTCAATCCATTTTATATAGCCTGCTTTAGACATAAAATTTTTATTCTTCATTTAAAGTGCACTTTAGTCTGGGGACAAGATTGGAGCACTCTGTGTACAATGGAAGTCTCTGTGGATGCTTCGGAACTACAAAAAAGACTGAGTTTCTCAATATTGTAGTAAGAAATTGGTATCATAGCCAGCACTTCAGAACACAGATGGGCATTGAAGATAATCATCTGGAAATGAAATGAATAAATTAACTTTAGAATAGTTTGGAGAATTTCAAAGTGGCTTACAAAACAGAAAAAACCCCCATTTAATCATTATAACATTGTCAAGGTTATGAGCATTAACAGGTACTGTGATGTTACTTTGGTTGAAGGCCAGATTGATTTGCTTTTGATGGCTTATCAACTTTTTGTGGTTATTTAAAGCCAAAACGTATTTTGAATTGTAATATGTGTGTGTGTGTGTGTGTTTGAAAATAGGAAAGAACTCGTTAGGTAAATAATCCAAAGTTCTTTAGCATTTTTGTTATTATTTTTAAAAAACAGTGCTCAATACAAAAGTAGAGCCTAAATATAATTATTTATTTAAAAATATGATTCCATCACTACATAAGAGTTTTCATGTTTCAAAACAAGAGCTGAAAACTTAAATTTTATATATATATATTCCTTTTTTTTTTTTTTTTTCAGGAATTTATTACAAATTTATGAAATTCTAGTTTTTAACCTGTGTGTGCAAGTACATTCTAATATTGGAACAGGTGGAAATGTGTTTATCTCTCTCTCTCTCTCTCTCTATATATATATATATATATATATATATATATATATATATATAGTGTATTTGATGGCATTTAAGAATCTTTCCTCTATTTATTCAATGTTACTTCATTCATGTTCCTTATTTAGCCCAGTACAAAATCAGTTTCTTTTTATGCATTTATTAGAAATTAATATTTGGAAAGAAATGTTCGCCTTTTATGACATTTCTAGGGACCATCAAAATATTTACTTTTCTATAAGTATCACATTTGACTTCTGAAAAGACTTCCTCTCAGAGTTGTCCTTTATTATGGTATGGCACAAGGCCAACATTCACAGCACTGAAAAATGTTTATGGTTATTGCCCACTGCTCAACATCTCACCCATAAGACACTGATTCACTTAGACCCTCAACCAGCAGAGGATAAGAACCCTGGCGGCTGACCTTACTCACACAACTTGGTGGAGGAGAAACTTATAGCATTTAGTACTTCCAAAACCAAGCTAGTAACATTTCATCTACAAAGACCAGACCCTAAGTTTTCTCCAGCCTGACAAATGGTGGTACTTTTTTACAATAAGATTCACCCCTGTATAAGGCCCAGGGGCCAATCAAGGCATAGGGTTATGATAAGGAGTAGTTTATATGGATAGGAGGGGGAAAATAACAGTTGACTCTAGACTTGAACAGGTTAAGATTGTAGTGATTGGGGAAACATCCTCTTGGGAGTCCGTTCCATAGGGCAGTAGTTCACAGGAAGAAGCTGTTTGAGTGAAACTAAGTTCTTGCTAATGGAATACAGAGAGATTGTAGATAGTTTGCTAAGTGGCATGCTGGGTCCTAAACATGAACCAGAAGATGTAGGTTGTTCAAGCACTTTCCATGGTATTAGTGACAGAGCAGTGAGAGTCTTGCCACATCCCATCTGTGAGAGAGAGAGAGAGGTTGGAGTGAGAAAAATAACCTCTCTCAATAAGGGTCCTTACTTGGAACATCTATTGGAACTCAAGCTCACACCAGACCTTGACTGAAACTCGTATATACAATCCATCACTAATGACACTGGGAGAAATGGCCTGCTCCCTGTATCCCACTAGAAAGTACCTGACTCCTCCTGCCATGTTCAATCTTTACAAGAGCCAGATCAGACTAAAAATGGAGTCTTGCCGCTTCATCTGGCCAGGAGCTGCCTAGTCCCCACTTTGCAATCTTGTGGGTGATGAATTGTTTTCCAGCCGACAACACCTTTCCCCACAGATGAAATGGTGCTAGCCTCTCTCTACTTTGCTACAATTTTCATGGCAAATATTTCAGCAAACTACTTTCCTTGGTTCTGCCAGTTCAGAACTTCACACGTTAGACTAACCATGCCATCTACACTGAGTCAACAACTCCTCATTATACCATTAGTGACGAGTAAGTTCCACTCAGAGCTTCTTCCCCAGAACTGTTGCATTGTGGGACAGACTCCCCTGATATTACTCCTCGGATCACTGCAATATTAACCTCTTCAAGCTCTGAGTCAGTCTTACCTAGCCTCATAATATGCACCTCTTGCTCCATCTCTGTATGTCCTTACAACAACCTCATTTAATGTCCCTCTACATTGAGTGGCTCTTTTGCCTTGTATTGGGTGAATAATAGTGTAAAAAGAAAAAAAAAAAAAAAAAAGTAAGTGAAAGACTGCAATTAACAAAGATGAAGAAACTGGTTCCACTAAATCGGTATATAATAGGACTAACACCACCTCGTGCTTAAAACAGAAGTAAAAAATCTCTCACCTGTTTGATAGAAGACACTGATCGAATGACTGATCGACAACTAGTTGAGCAAGTGCACATGATGATATCTGCATTTGACAGGGGCTCAGAGAAACCTGGACAGTGGAAATCTTCCTGTTTGAAAGCATTCCCATAAATCTCTGTAAAAGCCTTCATCTCCTCCATGAATTGCTGGTTTTCCAATGCGTATTTCTCATGAAGAAAGATTTTATTTTGAGATGTACAGGTAGGTAGCTTTTCATCAGAAGCATCAGCAACTCGCACGATATTCAACTTAGAAAGTAGATCTCTTATTTTCAAGACATCTGAAGAAGAAAACAAAATCAAAAGAACTTTAATGGCCATTCATTACTGAAGAAGATTAGTGGTGTTGGATGAAACTATTGCTTGTGCTGCCTATTCTATGTTCAGTTTCCTATACTAAATTTGGTATAACTGATCCATACACCGAGGCATTTAAAGTCATTAGAATTTATTCATTCCACATTCTGGATTTTTATGAGCAATTCAGAGTATGCACCATGATTGCTTTCATTCCAATTCCAGATCATTCTTTGTATTTTGAAAACATTTATCTTTAGCTTGACTTCTTGGAACACTTGGGAGTTTGGTTGATTGATTTGTTTATTTATGACTTATCAACCTTTTTTTTTTTTGAGATAATGGTTTAATGATACAAGTCTTACTAATTAACCCATACCCAGTGGGGGAAGATATGGAATCATACCTAATCAGAATTCGATAAAGAAGATATGTGGATATAAAGTGGGGTATCAATTCTATATTACAATCAATATATAAACTGATCTCTCACTTTGTGGTTATGGTATTTTTTATATATTTATATTCCCGAGAATGTAAATAAATCTAAAAGACATGTCTATGCAGCTAATCAGTACTTGACTGACTGGTTTTCTATTGCTTATCAACCCTTTGCAAGTTATTTAAAGCCAGAAAATATTTTTAGATTGTAAGAATTTTTTTTTTTTTTTTAGATAACGTTTTAGATATAAATCTTACAAATTAACCCATATTTGGGAGCAGAAGAGGTGGATTCATACCTTTCCCAAGGGTATTTGTGTGTAAGATGACACTTGGGGGATGATGTTGATAAATATCTATTGTACTTAACTTTCATTGTACAGTATTTACATTCATCTTTGTTGCCATATTTGTCACAACGTTTCGGAATTTCGAACTGAACCCTTTATTTCGATCGCTGGGGTAGACTGTTCTAATTCCACGTGCCATGTTTGATGGATGTCAGTTATCAGTTATCTCCTGCTAATTTTCCCTCTGAAAGTTCTCCACTGCCTTAACCAGGAATTGAACTCACCTTCTTTGGGTCTGTCACTGGATCTAACCAACGCCTTTATCCACTGTGCCATGTGTCCTTGAGGACATCTGGGTATGAACTTCTGAGTATTATAAACCTAATGTTTTCAGCATCATTTTTACCAGTGCTCATATTGCATTTTTTGCTGTTATCATTGCATGTCTTTACCAGAGTTCATATTGCAATTTTTTTGTTATCATTGCTTTTCTCTGGCACTCCTTATTACTGGTTCCCATATTGTATTTATTTCTATGCTTGGAATGGCTCAGGAGATTTTTGTGGCCTAGCATATGTGCTGATTCCTTTAAGTTTACGAATTTTCCAATGGTGTTCCCTGTCTATGATCTCAACATGATCCCACAGGGGCGGTGATCTCCTTCTCTCTCCATATGTGGTCAGCCACGCCTGATTTTCTACTTCCCCTTGCGTTACAGCTTTCTGGTGTTCTTGAAGCCTTACCTTGAGGGGCGGCCTGTCTCTCCTTTATATTCCTTTCCGCAGCTGCATGGGATAGCGTACACACAGTCTTTAGTCATGTTCCTCTCTATGGGGGTCTCACTCGTGGAGAGATACCTTAAAATGTTATCAATTTTTTTTGAAGGTTGTCCTGATGTTATATGGACCTTTAGAAATATTTGTATTTTCTCTGATAACCCCTTCACATAAGGCAGGCAGACTTTCATTATGTCCAATTCATCTACGGAGAGTTAAAATTAGATTCAAAGGCAGTAAAATATTAGTTGAATAATTCCAGGCTTCCACATAAGTAAATTTTTCATATACAGTTGCCGAATTTATTCCAATTAATACATCATAATCATGATGGTGTTTGTTTTTTTTTTTTTCCTTTGAGGCAGGTCTGGGATTAATCTCACACATAGAAAGGTGAGTCCTACCTAAGAGAGGATCTCAATTTACCTGTCAACATACTGAGACTTATCATAATTTGAGGGCAAAGTTTTACAATACCAGATGTTCTTTCTGGCACTAAACATAGACACTAATGGTAGTACACAGTGTTTTTATTAAGGCAGTATCTCTAGGAAGGGTGTCATTCATCGCTTGAAACCCCATCCTATATATATATATTTATATATATATATATGAACATTTGTGTATATTGTTACACGTGTGTCTATGTGTGTATTTGCACATGTAAATAAACGTATGTATATATGGATTTGCATGAATATGTTTGTGAGATACATATAAGAAGAAAACAAAATCTTTAATATTACCCTCAAATATTATTAAATAATGAAACCTAAACCTTAATTAAGTTTACCCATATAATAATAAAAGAAAAATTGCATTCATAAATTAGATTAAAAATTAAAACTAATATAGACGTTTAAAAAATTTTTTTACAATATTATGGAAGTACAATTGGTTGGGTAAATAAACTATTATAATTTTAAATATTTCTTTAATATGTTCTCGATAAATGTTTTAATAAAAATAGTAGTTAACTTATATTAAGTCCCTAAACTATTTACTTAAAAAATTAAATGTTTAAATTGATAACATTCATCAATTTTTAGACATCTAAATTTCTATCAAGCATTGAAATCTATCTTTTACATAATTTTGTTAAAACAAAATTACAGCCTCTTTCGATTCACTTCCCTCTCCCCCTCTCTCTTTGCCGTAACACTCATTTAGATATATCTGTATTACTGTCGTCTGTCTCCTCTCTCTTTTCCATTTTTCCTTTTCTTCTCTCCCCACTCCCCTCCCATTCCTATATATCATTTCCGTTAAGTTAACCATCTAAATAGGTCAAGGTTCGGTCACTCCTCCTACCCCAATATAAACATGCTTAAGAGAGATATGAAATTAACCCCTCCCTATACTCTACCTTGTCTCTTTAACTACAACTTCACCCCCCGCCCCGTTAAATTACAAAAATTACACTACCCATCAATTTCTAATCCCATTTTTCCTTTCATTTCGTTGTTGGAATTGTTACCTGATGATCCGGAGTCCTTTAAAAAGGATTTTGGTGAAATAAATTATTGTAATGGTACCTTAAAGTGGTCTGTTTTTCATTAAATAATAGCTCTGTATTCACATTGACCTCTCAGGATTTCATCCTCCTTGGAATTACCTATTCGGTTTACCAAGTTCTTCGTAACTTAAATATATATATATATATATATATATATATATATATATATATAGAAGCTCATTTAAATTTAACAAATCTTCTTTTCATCCTGCAGGGTAAAATGAACAACCCTCACAAGACAGCAGTTTTTTTGTGGGAGAGCTGGTTTAGATATCAACCATTTATCCATATAGCAGATTGACCTGAGTTACATGTTACCAATAACAGCTCTATGCCTGGCCTGACCTAAAAAAACAAGAAATTTCTTATTTTGTAATTGCCTTACAAGCTGTAATTGGTAGGACTGCTTCTCGTGCAGGTGCAGTCTAAGATTTCTGATGATTTTACTCATTGTTTCAGTGTTTTCTCACATTTATCTCAAAGGCATGGATAAATATAGTATTCATCTATCTATATATATATATATATATATAAATAGATGATGTCTGTGTGTCTGTCTGTGTAATACCTTTTCACTTGAGATCCATCCAACCAAACTTGGCACATACATTGTACAATGTAAGAGATAGGTTGTTAGCATAAAAATCGATAATTTTTAAAAAACCAATAATTGATAAAGCCGGTCAAAATTGTTTTTTTCCTCTGATTTCATTTAAATTCAGTATGTAGGTCACTTACATCATGACAAGCTCAACAAAATCTCATTGATATTTCTATGCCAGCAGTTAAAAACTGTGAAAAACCAAAAATTGATTTCAGCACAAGTTTTAAACTAAAAACTCAAGTAATCTAATACAAATTTCACTCAATTGTAGCCAACAATGAATTGATTGTTTAACAGTCATTTGACAAGATAAACGAGTTCATCAATAAAGTGAAAACCTGTATAAATAGCAAAAAATGGCAACTTTTACTGGTTTCTTTCTGATTTTTCTTTCAATCAGTTTTCATCAAACTTAACAATCGCTTGTATAAATGTATCCTCTTTTATATATATATATAGCATACTGAGAAATTGAATTTCAAAAACTCCAAAATAATTGTGTTCTGAAGTGGGTCTTCATGTTTTTGTTTTACTTTTCATTCTCCTGCATATTAACTTTTGATTAAATAAATACAGACTACTTTTTATATCAGTAACTGCATTAATTCAAAATGATTTTTAATGAAGAAAATAAAAGAATAAAGTTTTAAAATAAAGAAGATAGACTCTGTTACATCTAAACATGATGCTGTTTTTCTCTATTCTAATTGAACATTTTTTTTTTGATTAACCAGATGGGTATTTTTGGTAAATAATATTTGGTTTTTTAAAACTTTAATTTTAAAAATTTTCATTTTAAGCTGGATAATTTTAATTCAAAGATTAAAATGCATACCACATTTCATACACCCTTGTTAACTGGATGGTACTAAATTTATATAAAATTGAAATAAGACACATGGAAAGAAAAAATAGCAAGATAAAGAGAATTAATCTGTTTTTCTTTTGAATTTCTTTCTCTCTCTCAATAATAAACTAAAACTATTTTCTGATTGACCAGCTGGGTATAGCTGTTAATTTCCTAATAAAGATTAGTAATTCCTGCAAATTACTCAACAAATTTTCTCTCAACAATTTGGCCTTGGTCCAAACAAATCTTATTATATATCTATTGTACTTACCTTCTATTATATCCAACTCATCTTCACTTGATGTGCAGATCAAAATTGGGGATTTCAAATCAATTTTCTGGATGTGCAAAAGGCTAGCATAATCCTCGAACCAGTGCAGCAAATACGACAAACTGTCATTGCTGTTTTCACTTTCAATCACAACAAATTCATACTTTTCCATAACAGAAGAAACAGTGGCTGGAATAAAACAAAAAAAAAATAAAAATAAATAAAAAGATAAAACCTTAAATTCTATTTGACTAACATGTGCACTAAAACATTGAGTTGCAATTTGCAATTGTCTGTGATTTATAAAAATTAATTTGTTAGGCAACCATAGTTTTACCAAGCCTATGTTTAGAAAAAAATTAAAAAAATCCTACCTGAATATAATAAAAACATTTAGGTTTTTGCTTTAAGATCTTAAATTGGGGATGAGATTTAAATTTTTATTATTGCATTACACCAAAATGTTAGCAGACAGCTATTGATGTCAACAACTGAGCACAAAGATTTGTTAAAAAATTAGTAATTAATCTATAATTTTAAATTAATTAATAAAATCAGAAGAGTCAGAATTGATTTTGTATCTGAATTTTCATAAGAATCTTTGTGTAGTGCTTAAGTTTGTTTTAAAATCTTTTTTTATCATTTTCATCAAAATTAAGATAGCCATGACTTAGAAAAAAAAAACAAAACAACATTAAATTGATTGAATTTGGTGTTGTAAGGCCCCAGAATCCATTTAAAATCAGTTCATTTTTGAAAAAGAATGTCAAGTTAGATCTATCACTTATAACATTTATTTCAATAAGATTCCAATGTCTTTAGCTAGCCAATGTCTGGGGAAACTGATGAGCTAAAATAAAAATAGATCCCTGAATATCTGATAATGGCTGTCAGCATCAGATTTCTTCCATCAACCATTAGTTGCAGTGACTTCTACAATTGTCAAAAAGTCCAGTCAAATGCCGACGTTATGACTGATCTGAAACGACCAGAAATCTGCTGTAAGAGTTGGTATCCCATGGCTAACAGTGACTTTGATGATTATATAATGAGTAAGACAACAAATCTTTTCAATTTTAACAAATCATTTATAGAAGATAGTATCAGAAAAGAAATACAAGCTTCTTCAAAACTGCAGGTTTGGAGATATCTGATTATACCCAGAAGACTCTGGGCATTTAATTGTTGGTTTTAACAATTTCAATACATGGTCATGGGTTCAGTCAAATTGACTAGATCAGTTCTTAAGCACATTCTGATTCAAATAACTCTTTCTTGGAGTTCTTCTGTGGACTTTGCTGAACTACTCTGGAGTCTGCTGACCTGTTCCACTTGACCTACGGTTCTACTCTGCTCGACCTGCAATTTCTACTCCAAAAAACTTCAAAATTTAGTTTAAATTCTTAATAACCCAAAGCCGGGTGGAGGTCTGACTGCATAGAAATATCAACCATTCAGAATTTGTATATTGTTTGAGATTTTCCAATTGAAAATTCATTATCCATTCGAGATGGCAGTGAGAAGGTTAATCCACCCATCAAACTCCAACTAATTTCTTCAGCATCTTGACTTTCACTCATGATGCCATTAAATTTTCTTCCTCCAACTTCCTTAAAAATGAAACCTGTTTTACTCTCTTTGAAATTTTGATCCAGTGAACCAATCCCTTTGTAGGGTCCATTTCAAGGAGCAGTCTGAAACCTTTTATCTTAAAAGCAAACCATTTCAACTATAGAAAAAGGATCTTCATAAATTTTTTTTTGAATTCAATTTTAGGAAAAGATCTGAAAATTGAAAATAATTATTTTCATCCAGTTTTGCTGGAATAATAAATAAATCAAAGAAATGGCTGTATGGATTTATTTTATAGGAAAATCAAATCTCCAGAAAAAGATAAAAAAATATTAAATTCTCTTTTCTTACAAGCCACATGTGAAGCTTCCTCTAATTATTATCTTCAAGTGAAAAATTATTATCCAAATCAGCATCCTGTTTTAAGCCTGAACAAAACAGATGGTTTTCATCAACTCTGATCACCTGAAACTGCTTCATAAAAAACGACTCTCTGATTGGAGAGCAGTTACTTTTGGCATAGTTTTAATATCCACTTAGAAATCTACCGTCAAGATTTAAATATTATCTCAACCTGAGATAAGTGCTTTCTAGGTCAGCTCATCCGCTTGTAGCCAATAATGTCACATAGCAACAAAATGTGTCAGCTGATCAGTTATGGATAGTTGCTTTTTCTAAGGATGGATAATTAACAGATCATATCTATCAGAGACAAAATTTAATTTTTTAAAAATGCATTCTCAAAATTTTTAACACATCAGCAGATAGCTATTAATGTCAACAACTTTTATATAAATAGTTATTAATAAAAAAATTAGTAATAATATAATCATAGTACCATAAAATAAAAGTTAATTAATTTTTACTCTGGTTAATGATTGTTGTTGAATTTAATTAAATTTCAAGCATAACCAGGACAGAGAGGAGAAAAGGAGCTTGACAGTTCTTCACCAATATTCCTGTGTAAACTGAAATACAATATGGGGGCACATATATATATGTACTTGTGTTTGCCAGAGACGGACCAACAGAATACAGACCAGAGTAAGAGTGGCATTCAGCAAATCATGTAAAACTGCATTATAACATCTTTTTTATTATTTGCTTATAGTGTCTGTAACTTTTTAATGTCACCAGTTTTGCAAATATTTAATGAGGAATAAAAATGTTATTTGTTTAATATTTGGGAACTATTTTAGATCAAGGATAGAACAAAAAAAAGGATTTGATATTTGAAAACTAAAAAGGACAGTCCAAATAAAGTAAATAATATAAATATAAATATATATATATATATATATATATATATATATATATATATATATATATATGAATAAAAATATACTGAAAAAAAAAAAAAAAAAAAATCCTAATATGCGATTATGCTGTTTTAATGTTTAATGTCAACGTCGGATGTTTCGGTCTAATAGACCATCTTCAGGACATATTCATAAAACATAATTAACATAGACCATATACAATTCAACATGAAAAAGATGATGGACATAAAAGCAATACCAATCCAAACAGATAACTGAAATCTTTTATAAGATCAGCGTTCTGTTTAAATATGAAAACGTCGTTGTCATTTTAAAATGTTGTGAAAACGTATTCTAAAATTTGAGTATTTTGAATGAAAAATGAAAAGAATTTTATTTTGATCTAAAACTTATATGTACGTTTTGTCGAGCATTAATCTTGCTTTAGAAAAGGGAAATATTAAAGAAGCCAGGTCTAGTGTTCATGTAAGTGAGATAGATATTATGCCTGCTTCATAAATCCGCCTAAGATTTTTATTATGAAAATATTTTAAAATCTTCACAGAATCAAAATTGAAATTATGATCAGCTTTAGTTGTGTGTACAACTAAACATCTTATAAAAGATTTCAGTTTCATCTTATAAAAGATTTCAGTTATCTGTTTGGATTGGTATTGCTTTTATGTCCATCGTCTTTTTCATGTTGAATTGTATATGGTCTATGTTAATTATGTTTTATGAATATGTCCTGAAGATGGTCTATTAGACCGAAACGTCCGACGTTGACATTAAACATTAAAACAGCATAATCGCATATTAGGATTTTTGTTTGTTTTTTCAGTATATTTTTCTTCATACTCTCGGATCTATATCCATATATTTGCTTACACACACACACATATACACACACTTTATATATATATATAGTGGTATATATATATATATATTTAAACACAATTATATATATATATATATATATATATGGCTATTTATATATATACACATTTATATATATATATATATATATATATTCTAATGTTTATATATATATATAATGGTTATATTATATAAATATATATATATATATACACATATATATACATTATATATAAACTGAATATATATATATATATATATAGTACACACATGCACATTATATTACACACACACTATATATATATATATATATATATATATTATCATATATATACACACACACACACACATTGTGTATATATATATATATATATATATATATATATATATATATATATATATAAATATAAAATAAAATAATATAAAGTCAACCAGTTCTGAAGTTTGAGATTTCTATTTTCAAATTAGATATTAGCACATTACACTTGGGGTAAATGTTCCAGAGATGCCAAATGTCTGCTGGCAAGCTGACACTGAACACTCTGAAGAACAATATCTGACTTAGGTTCATTTTCGAAATGCATTTGAGTAGTACATTTCATAAAATTTTTGAAGTGGTGCTATGACATAAATTGGTTAAATGAGCATTCCGGGTCCATGGTTGCAGGACTGCTCATTTGGCCACTTTATGTCAAAGCACCACTTCTCTGAAATGACAGTCCAACCTTTCTTTAAACAAATAAATAAATAGTGAATAAAGCAAGTGATTTCATGGTAATTAATATTTGGAGTTTTCATCCCACTGCAGATGCAGATAGTGCACTAGTGTGAAGACTGCTACATTACAAGATGGCCAAAGATATTGAAATTTTTATGCTGAGACGATAATTTATCCAATGTGCCAAGGTCACGATAAACACCAATGACATGGGTTTGCAATCAATATTGGTTATATTTACTATGTTCCTGTCAAAAACAAAGAAATCATACTTGATTTTTTCACTGGATTCAGCTGTCTGTTGACAATTTTCTTTGCCAAGGGACTTGTTTTAGCCAAATTCAAAATGGAATCAGCCATATATCTGAAACAGAGATAGAAAACTTATTAATTTTTGACTAGTATTTGTTTAAATGATTTGGAATTTATGAAGTTACCACTTTCTTATCATTAAAAAGTTGTCTGAATTTATAAATTAATTTTTTTTTTGTTAAAACTTATTGATAAATTTTTTATAATCATTTCACCACAAGAAAAGTAATAAAGCCACTAAGATGAATAAATTTCATCATTTAGAATGCATGGAAAAAAAACTCTTTTTTTAAGGAAACATTAAAATTTCAAGAATTGACATTATTTAAAAATTTTGAAGATCAAAATTGATCAAAAAGACTCATTCTTTACAAACATTATTAGAAATATTCATGAAATATGATTTAATTTTTACTTCTGTTTACTAAACAGGTTGTTGATTTTTTTTAAAACGGAAAATAACTGAGTTGAAAATAATTCACTAAGATTGTACTAGACGATCTTAAGGAAAGAAGAAGGAAAGAAAGGAAAAAACAAAGAAAGAAAAAGAGAGAAAAAGGGTTTATGATGCATGAGGCATAATTGAGAATATAAGATACATGGAAAGAAAGAGATTTAGGTCAAGGTCTTGGCCGATTTTCAAAGACTATAGACAATTGGAAGAATAGAATTATAAATAATAAGAAAGAAAGAAACACTAAAAAAGACATGATATCAAAACGGGCTAATGATGAAAGACCAGATATCGTCAAAGCATGATGATGGACCGAATACACTTTTGTTGGAAAGACTCACTTATCAATTTGGTTTAGACAACAATAGAAATGAAATTTTTAATCATGAGAAAAATGATTTTTTGGGTTGAGGGGAGATCAAAATAAAGAAATGGAACGATATACAGATCTGACCTGTTAAGAATTGGACAACGTTAATAAAGTAAAGACATTTCAATGTAGATAATTAAGATTTTCGACTATCAGGAAAAACAAAGAGGTAAAAAGAGGGACAATTGCTTTTGGCTGACAGAGGATGCCAAGAAGGCGGAAAAGATCCTTGTTAAAGATAAGACTAATTCTTAGCGGGCTGTTTGACAAAGTCCAGGTGAGAGAAAGAAAAGATTTCATTCATGGATCATGCAAAAAGGCTAAAATTGGATTTTGTTTTTTTTAAACAAGAACGATGTAATCCACGCAGACAAAACTGGGAGAGGATGTTCGATCAATAACAATAATTTCAATAAAAGTGATGAAAGGCGGAAGAAAAGGAAAAGAAATGTTGGCCAATAACAATTGGCCTCATTCTGCTCATTGCTGCTGCTTGCTAGTGATGGAAAAGGAAAGAAATGCCCTGCGATCAGGAACGATTGGTTGAATTGCGGTCACCTGACTGAGACAAAGAGATGGATTGGCTGCCCCACCAAACCAAACAGATAGATGGCTTGGGCTATAAAAAACAATAGCGATAATGGAGAAACCAGAATTGAAATGCAGTTTTGGAATTATTGAAAACCTGTACAAAACATTTCCTTGAAGTTTGAAGACACACAAAGGTCATATAAAAGCAGGGCCTTGAACAATCAAAAAAATCAGTTCATTTCCCAAAAATAAAATGGACAATTTTCAGAAAAAAACCCTTAAATAAGATGTTTGAAAAGTCCAGCCCATTAAAATTAGATGAAAGAAGTAAAGAATTGCCTGAAACATTGAGAAGATTTTTTTTTAAAGCTTATTCCAGACAATTACTAACATCATTTTGTTTAGTTTCTTGTAAAAGTTTTATTTCGGATTGTGTAAATGAGAAGGGATATTTTAAAACGACTTAAGAGTTGCGGCTAAGTTGAACCATAGACGAAATATTCCACCAAGTTGAAACAGGAAAAATTAGACAGCCCAAGCAGACGAAGAAGAAGAAATACAACTCAAGTCGGAGAGAAGAATCAACGCGAATGATCGAAGAAATAGCCCCAGTGTCGAATTGAACCACATTTGTGACATACATACATGATTCTAGAAAGTAGACAGAAGACCGACCTATTGTGTGATAGAAGCTTGGTGCCATATTCTGTTAAGCGGGAGGGAAATAAGAACACTTTTGTTTTTATGTAACGGACAAAGATATAAAGGTTGTTACCCTTTTATCAGCAATTTTGTTTGGTGTCGTGAAGTTCAACAATTTTATTTGTGTTTTGCCACCCCCATTCGGACTCAACTTGTATGTCTAAATGATGGACTGGTCCCGTCTGTCTAAGATCTAAACTTTATATATATAGACAGACCGGAGATATATATATATATTTACTCATTTGACCAGGTAGGCAAAGCGAGTCGGGAAAGGCGAGGCTGGTGATCATCTGATTAAAGAATATAAGCGGCACACTTGGAGAAGGAGGAGCGATGAAAGGACAAGAATTAACGAACACAGTAGATAACAATTGAACATTGGATCCGACATTTGGGAAGATCAAAGTTGACTCACAGAAGCAATAAACTGGAAGAGAGTTCCACAAGCAAGAAGTATGAGAGAAGAAACTGTTAACATAGAACTTACAGTTACATTGTGCCATTTCAACTGTTAAATGATGAAACCTGGTCACCAATCTAGTATTGCATTTAAATTCATAAAGTTTAGATAGCATGGAGTAAATTTGATGAGAACAAGTGCCTGATGATGTAATTATCTTAATATAAAATACACCAAGTTATGACACCATGACTGGTGTCAAAGGTTGACTTGGCAATCTAATTTATATTTCTAAAGAAAAAAAATTTCATCTTAAAATATAAATTATCTGATTTGTGTCACTTATGTATAACACTGTGAATCCGTTGGTCACAGGCACTAAATATAATGCTGTGAGGTGTTCTGGCCTCTGCAACACATAACGCCATCCCTTCCTTGGACACCAGTGTGCTTGTGATTGAATCTTGTGGCTAACCATGAAGTTGGTCACTTTGATCCAAGCCTCTCCCATCCCCACATTGTGTTTGTTTTGATCACAAAGCAGGCAAGGATCAAATCATCATCAGATATCACTGGATTAGTGTCGTTCAGGTGTGACAATGTTATAAGACAAAAAAAAATAGAAAGTTTTGTAAATCACCAAGGTTTATATAACTGACGTTTATACAGGAACCCTTTTTCATGTAAGAATCTACAAGCATGCAGGCTAACAGCCATTCCCTTATAGTCTAATTTTGTGACACTTTGTCTCCCAGCTGGAGTTGAGGTTTCAAACTTTAAGTTGGAGACTTCTTCAGGCAGCAAATTACAGAATGTTGACAAAGCACTCATTTCTCTCTCTCATTATATAGAGACTTTCAATTCTTCCAATTTGAAATTTCATCAGGGCACTCTGCTCAATTTATCTAACAGTCTGGAACAAGGCATGAGTCAGGAGTTCTTCATGACAGCAATTCACAAAGGGATCAGTGAAGTGATCGCTTCCTCTTGGCATAATGGAAGTGCGTCTCAGCCTCAAATGCTACTCTCTGTCTATCTCTCTTCTCATTCTTATTCCCCTCTGGTCTAACGCTTTTATGGACCCAACATTGTCATGGGGTCCAATGCAATCTGGGGTTCCAGGATCTTCCAAAATTCTCTGCTGATAGTGTCCTGGGAAGCAATTTGCATATCCAAATATGGGGACCTCCCCCCTGTGGGAGTGGCAGTAGCAACACTTTGATCCACCATCTTGTTCTGCCCACTTCTCTTGCTCACACTTCACACCAGTGAGTATATTCATTTTCCTCCCACTTCCTCCTATCAGCTCCTCATGCTGCTGCCATCCAGGGAATAGGTGTTTCACCCAACCCATGGATTCCTGACACAAAACAGATATTACTTTTAACATCATCATAAAATTATTATCTGCATTTTTTATTGCTAATTATCATGTTTGGTCTTTTTCCTACTTTACCAAAATTTTCTGGCCTAAGAAAATCTTGTTCCTTTAGCGACATGTGGATCTTCCACCCCTATCAAGTGACATAGAATCATTTCTTTACCTTTTCCTTCACCTACTTGTAACCATAATATTATTATCTCTGACAAGCTTGGTGGTTTATGTCCACAATCACATTCCCCTCACATCATCCCTTGGGCTTCACTTTAACCAGATGCCTAAATGGATTTCAGAGCGATTTTCTAGCAAGGTCCTTATTCACAAAATGAGAAACAAAAATAAAAATATATTTTTGGTTTTCAGTATGTCCTTCAATCTATCTATAATCTTCTTCATACTCATGAAATGAGAAAACGAGACAAGAGTATATTCTCTCCTGTTTTCAGTATGTCCTTCAATCTATTTAGTACCTTCTTCATCTTTGGAGGCATGGTGGAGTGATAGATAGCAGCTTGGATTGAGGAATCGGAGAGCTGAGTTCGAATTCCAGTCGAATCCATTACATTCCCTTACGTGCTAATACCCTTGGGAAAGGTGTGAATCCTCTTCTTCTCCCTCCAGCTATGGG
Source organism: Acanthosepion pharaonis (assembly GCA_903632075.3). Lineage (NCBI taxonomy): Eukaryota > Metazoa > Mollusca > Cephalopoda > Sepiida > Sepiidae > Acanthosepion > Acanthosepion pharaonis. The sequence continues at coordinate 526,317 of CAHIKZ030001700.1, forward strand.
TAAATAGCAGGATAGACTGGGTTCTATAGCCTTGGATGGCTAGGAGAAGGAAAACTCTGATCAAAAAAAACCTGTGGAGGGTCGTTTGGGGACCTTTGTAACGTAGTGCACCAGGTCTCTGTAATCTGCCCTTCAAAAAAGTGTGGATGTTCCCAAACGAAACCTTCACTACTATAATCAAATCTTCATGTACTATACATGCGGGTTTGGGGATCGCTTGTGAATTACAAATTCCCATGAAACTCCAAAATTGGAGCCGGCTCAACCCACCCCGGGTGAATACCGTTACACTTTCGATTTAAGCCTTTTTTCTCTCTTCAACTTATTATCATTCTTACAGTGTTACAAGAGAGTAGAATGTGAGAGGTGAAATTGTAAGCTTGGGTGGGGTTAGTCATTAGGTACAGTCTTAGGTCTGTGTTACTTAAGTGTTAATTTTAATAAAGGAATTGTTCTGTAGGAATGAGTGACACAGTGCAGATCTTAATGGGTCAGGTTTGTTTTGATCAGGAATATAACACTTTCAGATAGAATTGATGATGACACCTGTGATAATCAGGTCAAATGAGGGTGAGAATCTGGAACATGGAAAATGTTCCATTGAAGATGGATACAGGTAATACAAAGCCACCATTTATGATTGGCCTGCCAATGAGAGAAGAGCTAGGATGGAGTTTTTCATCTCCCCTCTAATAATTACAACACAGGGTCATTATTTTGGTTGGGCCACCAATCATATTAGGTTCTTGGGGGCTTTCTTTCCTTCCTTTCAAGGTGTATGACACAAGACCATAGGTCAAGCATTACTATTGGCTAGCCAATACCACTGGTCAAGCATTATTATTGGCTAGCCAATACCACTGGTGCATTATTGGCTAGCCAATACCACTGGTCTACATTATTATTGGCTAGCCAATACCACTGGTCAAGCATTATTATTGGCTAGCCAATACCACTGGTCAAGCATTATTATTGGCTAGCCAATACCACTGGTCAAGCATTATTATTGGCTAGCCAATACCACTGGTCAAGCATTATTATTGGCTAGCCAATACCACTGGTCAAGACATTATTGGCTAGCCAATACCACTGGTCAAACATTATTATTTAGCCAATACCACTGGTCCAAGCATTATTATTGGCTAGCCAATACCACTGTGGTCAAGCATTATTATTGGCCAGCCAATACCACTGGTCAAAGCATTATTATTGCTAGCCATTATTACCACTGGTCCAATACATTATTATTGGCTAGCCAATACCACTGGTCAAGCATTATTATTGGCTAGCCAATACCACTGGTCACATTATTATTGGCTATACCACTGGTCAAGCATTATTATTGGCTAGCCAATACCACTGGTCAAGCATTATTATTGGCTAGCCAATACCACTGGTCAAGCATTATTATTGGCTAGCCAATACCACTGGTCAAGCAGAGCAGTACAATTGGGGTTTGCAACCTGATAAAAAGCAATTGCCGAAAGAACAGAGTAGTAAGATTGAATTGGTCAACTAACACTCTTCCTACCAGATGACTGTGGTGCCTCAATCAGCTAGAGTCTTGTTCTTGGTGCTGTTTTTTTTAATTCCTTTATCAACTTCATTTAAATAGTTTCTTAGGTTTTATGGCATGTCAACCTCTGATGGGTCATTTTATGGTGGATCCATTAAATAGTTGAACAACTCTGGGCTGTTTAGCCACAACTGCAATCGCCAGTCTACTGCTTCCTCCCAGCTTAAGAATTCCTTATGCAGGGGAAATGTCTATAAATCCCTTTTGTTTGTGTATTTATGATCTTAATCATAGTACCATAAATAAAAGTTGTTATTTTTACACTGGTTAATGAGTGTTGTTGAATTTAATTAAATTTCAAGCATAACCAGGACAGAGAGGAGTCAAGGAGCTTCGACAGTTCTTCACCAATATTCCTGTGTATACAATGTGGGGGCGCAGGATTGGTGCAGAACAAGTTTGCCAGAGACGGACCAACAGACACAGACCAGAGTAAGAGTGGCATTCAGCAAAGCATATAAAACTGCATTATAAAGTATCTTTAAATATTATTTGCTTGTAGTGTCTGTAACTTTTTAATGTCACCAGTTTTGCAAATATTTAATGAGGAATAAAACGTTATTTGTTTAATATTTGGGAACTATTTTAGATCAAGGATAGAACAAAAGAAAAGGATTTGATATTTGAAAACTGTAAGGACTTCATGGAATACTCGTACCTGGATAAAAATTTGTTCTTGGGAGTAAATTTAGACCCAACCCCAAATCATTTTCTATGTTAGTTTTGAAATCACAATGACAAGACCAAGAAAAATGAATGCACTCTAAGTAAATATATAATGAAGTTGTCATGCCACTTAATGGAAAAATCAAGACTTAATCTTTCATATTTCACATTGCATCTAACTTCAGACTATGTTAATTTCCATTGGCAAGGGATATCAAAAATGACCTACTGTCTGTTGTTAAATGGGGTAAAGAATGGCTTGTTAATTTTAACGGCTCCAAAACAAAACTGCTTTCCATTAATCATCTAAGAGACCCCTTTCTACTTTCCTAGCCTCCAGGAGAGTGATGTTGCACCTTATCAGGCTAACATTCTCAGTAGACATGAAGTAGAAAGATCATATTGAATCCATTAATAGATCAGCCGCTAAGAAAGTTGGTTCATTGTGTCAGGTGCTAGACCAATTTTTCTCTCCAGAATCTATACGACATAGCTATCTTCTAAGCCCATACTTTGAATATTGCTGCCAGATATGTTTCAGTGTTCCTGCTATATATTTAGATATTCATGATAAAATCCAAAGAAGAATCTGCAATATTATTGGTTCTGATCTGGTATCTCAGCTTAAGTTACTTCCCTGTGTCTTTTCTATAAATACTTTTATGATAATTGTTTGAATGAGCTCTTCACTATGGTACATAAACTATGAATTTAAGCACAGTACTAGATTAGCAACAACATCTTATCAATTCATAGTTGAACTGGCTAAATTCTTTTCTAACAGTTTCTTTTCTCACTTGTTGAACACGCTTCTGGCTCTATGCAATATCAAACATTATCTAATGTCTTCATGATTTACTCTTTTATTGTTCTCATTCCTTAATAATGTTTGTTTTCCAGTTCCTTCACCTCCAGTAAGCCATTGTATCTTAGTGGTTTTACTGCTTTGCATGGGGTGAATTCAATTAAAAAAACAAAAGTATATGTGGCCACAGGCCTCTTGTCTGAAATGTGGACCTTCTGTGTGTTAAAATATATTCTGTGGTCTAGTTCTTTCCCACACTTGCTACCCAGATACAGCCTGATTGATGCACATCTGCACCTGGTGGCTGGGAAGTCACCTCAGCTAGAAAACCTTCACTATGAAAACATGTGACTTAATCTCTCATTTCGAATTGGATATACGAGATTAACCCACATACACCTGCTCAGAGGACAAGAAATGTCTAAATGCAACCACAGACTAACAGTAAAACATATATTAATAGGATGTGTTGTGAACAAAGACAACCAACCTTCTCTACACTAATTGTTGAACATAGACTTGTCCATTCACTATGAGTAGGAATGTCTGCTCATAGAAAAGTCGTCAGAAAGTGGGTTGTTAAGGCATAGTGTTGAGGTGTACTCACTAACTATGGCATTTACTATTATTGTACAGGGTATTCCGGAATTAACTATTTCACTGAAATCAAACAAATTTTTAAAAAATCTAATGCAGTTTTATGCTTATTATTTAATTATGATAGAAAACAAATAGATATATAAATCTCATGTCAAAACTTTATTGAAAACTTTCAACATGTACTTTGTATCTCTACAAATTTCAAATCTATCCTTAGTGTTGCGAAACACATTTCGAAGCATTTCAGGAGTTATCTTCAGCACTGCTTTACTAAATGTGTTCTTTAAGCTCAGCTAAAATATTAATCTTTTTGGAGATAAATGTTTGCTTTTATGAAACCCCATGCAAAGTAATAAAAGAAGGTGGGTCTCAACAAATGTATTCTTGTGTATTCATTATTAATAGGTTTATGGAAGGAATTGCATCCACTGGGTGGGTCACATGTCTAGAATGTGTCCCATTTGGCTCCCATGTATCATTCTGTTTAGAGAAGTTGTCAGCGGTAAAAGGCTACACAGAGGCTCATAATGACACTTCAAGGATCAATTGAAAGCATCCCTGACAGGCCAACATTGACCCTAAAACCTGAGAAACCATTGTTGTAAATTGGCCTTCTTGGCATAAGACCATCCTAGGAGGAGACTGAAACTTTCAAGTCCAACTGTCAACATGAAGAGGATCTGCAACATGTAAACAAGGGCAAACAAATGCTGGTGTCTTTTTGTATGTAAACACGAGGAAGTACGCCACTTTTTTTATGAAATAAAAAGCTTTCTTAGAGATTTTGCTTCTTATACACCCCAGAACTCCACAAAGAGTAATAAATTTGAAGTATGTTGAATTGTTAATGTATTTGTTTTTTACTTTTTAATTTTGTGTCTCAATTTATTTTGTTTTCAACATCAAAACACACATGCAAAACGTAATGCATTACATCAAAATATTACTCATCCATTCTTTTATTAGTAGACAAAAAAATAAAATCTATACACACAATACAAAAAAGTTATAACAATTTCAAGACAGTAGATGTTTATGTGCATGAAAAAAAAAAGGCAGTGGCAGGAGAAACAATTCTAGAAAGAATTTAGCATGCTAAAGTTTAAAAAGGAATGGGAAAAAAACGGTTTTGGCATTAAGTAAATCCCATAAATTGATATACCATTAAAATACACACACTCACTCGTATTTAACAAAAAATTTTATTTGACACTTGACATTGTCAGTTACTCTTGTTCAGGTTGGTTACCACAGGGGTGAGTGCTTATATATCTACCCCTGTCATTCCCATGCTTGCAAGTGAGATACAGCTGTGAGGTCATGTGATTCTGTGCTCAGCGGCTGGGAGGACACCCCAGGTCAACCCTACACCTAACTCCTTTGATGGTCTGGTGTGACATTGAGCATTAATTTTATTCTTGCATGATCTGGGATGAGGGACACATTACAGGCAAATGGCTGCATGTGTTTTACCCAATGCATATTCTCCATGAATTATAGTGTAACCCCTTGACCAGCAAATGCTATTAGAGTATTGGTAAACTTGAATGAATCCCCAAAGCCATCAGAGGATCATAGATGCGCTACATGCAGTGATGGGATTCAGTGGGTTTGTACAGGTTCGCATGAACCTGTTCTTGGAATTTTATAAGCTCAGTGAACCCGTTGCAAGCTGCCACCCAAACAAACTGCTAATAAACTACAAACTGTAGTCACATTGTCGGTCGAGTGATGTAAATTCAGGTGGTCAAATAAAGTTTAATACAAAGTTCATGAACTTACTAGAGCCAGATACTTAGAATATACAAGAAAAAATTGAAAAGCTGAATGGCTTCAGTAAAAATTCTCATCACAGTATTCCCATTAATGATTTTCTTAACTATGTGGAAAATATCCTGAGAAACTTGCATAATCCTGTAATTCCCCAAGTATATAAAAAGTGAAAACTATTATTAATACAATTGTTATCAGCTCATTTGAGGCAGAAAAAGGTTTTTCAAGAATGAATATTATATAGTCAGATAAAAGAAGTCGCCTTATGATGGAAAATGCAGCAAACTTGATGGCAATTAATCTTAATGGTCTCCCTTTAGATTTATGGGATGCCACTCCTTACGTTAAAACATGGCTTTATAAAAAAAAACACAATGCTGATGACAACGGAGGTAAAAAACAGCTGAATACTATGATCACAATTAAATGGCTATTTGGATTCTTTTTCCTTTCAAAATGATAACATGCAATGTAATGCAGATTTATATTTGATATTTTTGAATAAGTGCAAGAAAAATTTGCTTTATTCCTAAATTATATCTATATGGTAAAGTGTAGACTATGGAAAAATGAGGGAAGCCATTGCTATTGAGACCTATTGTTGGGAAAACCCTTTTTAAAAATTTTTGAATCCTACCACTGACTACATGTACTGCAGCTGTAGCAATAATGGGTGTGTCTAAGGCAAGATAGAGTTCATTCCTCTTCAGGCTTCCTACACTGGTTGCCATCCAAGGTGAAAAACTCTAACTGCCGTGCTGTTTAAACGATACCTGTATTTCTGCTTGTTGATTTCACTTTCGGAACCATTATCCATTAGACTATCTCTCCCATATACACTAAAACTTATCAAATAAATTAATTAGGAAATAAATGAAAAATAAATAAAATTCCCATCGAAATGTCTGACAATTTTTTTCATGCACAAATTTTAAATTTACCTGTGAATTGGCTTCCAGCAAAGAATCTCGATACTGCAATTTTTTTTTTGCAACTTCTGCAGGTGGGACTGTGTATCATCTGTTATGGACGCAAAAACTTTTACATTAGGGTTCGAGTACTTTGTGTCATAAATGTACCCATGAAAGATTGGGGCAGATTTGATATTCTTAGACAACATGAAAGAAAAGCGTATACAGATAGTATTCTGCAATGGTGGGTAGACAAAGCTGTCTTCAGAACCAATATCTGGCATCAAAGATATTTTATGATCCTGCAGAAACACCAAAGGTACCAGAAAAGTCCAAAATTGGCCTTCTTGAACAAGGGTTACATCTCGTAAAATTACAGAACGGTGTTGCTTAATTGTAAGGCAATAAACCTCGGTCAATAGTCTCTGTTGGTATTCGTAGAGATTCATTTCGGGACTTGGAAAGAAGCACTGGAGGGGCTTCTCACGGTGTAGTAAGCATATAGAAACATTTGGGGTCAGATGAAGCAACTGTATCTGAGGTTTACAATGTTCTTCTTGATCTTTGACAATTTTCACTGAGGCTTGAAGATTTAAATATTGATACACTTCTAGACAGTAATTTACTTCAGCGTTGATGTTATGATCAGGCAGGTATAATTCTTTATTCAAAACTGCTGCGCTGTTGGCAACCTGAATGTAGTTTTTCAAATTACAAAAATCTTGACAGCGTAAACTGCTAAGTATCTGCTGCCAGTGGTTAGCTTTGATACAAATTGTAAACTGGTTGGATTCTATTTTTTTTTTATGATTTCCTGCCGCCTGGCTATGTGACGTCAAGGAGTAAGTCAATATGTTTGCCTCAATTTGACTAAACTCCAAGCTGCAGACATCAGGCAGTGCCAACCGTAAACCTAACATGTCTAATTCAATAGAATAGGACCAGGACACAAGTTGAGGAAACATAATTTCTATTATGGAATCGGTTACTGATATAATGGTTGCTTGTGCCTCGATAGTGTCGTTTGAAGTTTCGGATTTTAATATCTCAAAAAAGAATTCTTTCTGTAGCATCAATTTGGTTTCTATTATTTCAGGCAGCTTTTTAGTGATCTCTTGGATTTCTTTCGCAGTGACCGGGTTCGGTTGTTTGTGTATGGCAGCAACAAGCATCCTTTGGACAAACAAATCAAGAAGACACACAGATGGCTTACAAAAGTAGATCTGTGGGTCAAAGCAGACTTTGTAAGCAGCATTGTCCTCACCAGTACATTTGAATTCCAAGTGAGCTAAACCAGACATTTTCTTTAGTGCCACTGCTACTCTGAAATGGTAAAATGGATTTAGGATAACATCCTGAGCTTCCTCAAATTTGTTGTCATTTACCAAACTCACAATATATTGCCAAGTGTTCAAATTAACTACCAGGGTTTGCGAAATGTCTGATGTCAAGTTCATTTCCTTGATATAAGGCAGCAAACATTTACAGAAAAACTTACACTGGCAAATTTTACCTTGCAAGAATGGTTGCAAGAGAAGTACTGAATTTAGGGCATCAGACACATGTTCCTTTTTCCATTGTTCCAACTCTGGACCCTCTTTAATAGATAGCCAAGCTGTCGGGGTTGTCTTGGGGTAAACTTTTGAGAGGAATCGTACAATCTGTATATGTACATGGATACAGAGTTCATTCAGCAGCCTCTTGCTTTCGGGATAATCTATCAAGGGATCTTTCAAGTAAAGGCTTTCATTTCCGAGCCGAAGTTGGCACCACCTGCTAGTTAGCTCTTGAAGATAGTTAAGAAAATTAAGTTCTTTCTTTCTAGAATTGTTTTGGAGATAAAACTCAATTTTTTCAATTGGAATTATGTGTTGAGGTTTAATCAGAGTGTGGTGAAATGAACAATCGAGTAAGATTCCTTGTTCATCCACTTTCATTAAACATGATGTTGCTCCAATACTATGTTCCAATGTAAAATATTGCTCAGGTACAATGGGTAACTGCTGTTTTGGATTCAAAGCCAAGACCATTTCAAAAATACTGGGATCATTAAAGTTTTCTTGAGTGATATAACTTTGAAGATCAGGCCAGTGAACACCAACAATAAAGTTTTGCTCAACTTTGTAAACACTGATTCCAATTATGAGATTTTCAGTTGTAGACTCAAACACAAATACAGATGGGAAAGTGAAATTTAAGTGAGTAGCATTTGTATCTCTTGAAGCAGAAAAGAGAGAATCCATTTTTGATTTAGGATAATTCAAAGGAGATGCTTGATTGAAATCAAGCTTAAGGATTTTTGGTTGTGCCAGAATACTGCTTGTGATAGCAGCAGGATATGAAAGTTGAACTGGTTGGCGATCATTTGCATCAAAAGATGATGCTTGAGGAAATTCTGCTTGATATTTTGACTGTTCATTTCCAGACTGATAGTTATTTGTATCAAAAGGTATCGTTACCATTCCATTTGATGACGCTTGAGAAAATTCTGCTTGATATTTTGACTGTTCATTTCCAGACTGATAGTTATTTGTATCAAAAGGTATCGTTACCATTCCATTTGATGACGCTTGAGGAAATTCTGCTTGATATTTTGACTGTTCATTTCCAGACTGGTAGTCATTTGCATCAAAAGGTATCGTTACCATTCCATTTGATGACGCTTGAGGAAATTCTGGTTGATATTTTGACTGTTCATTTCCTGACTGGTAGTCATTTGCATCAAAAGGTATCGTTACCATCCCATTTGATGATGCTTGAGGAAATTCTGGTTGATATTTTGACTGCTCATGTTGTAAACTGCTTTTTTCCATTGCTGGCTGATAGGCAGAAATTTGCTCCTGATTGTACAGAAGCCTGTTCACATTATGTCTTACCATGCTGTAAGTGATGGTAGATGGCTTCACGCTGCATAGCTTACTGCAGTAATTTAAAAAGATTCTCCAAATTGTTGAGCATTTTCCATAGGCACAGAGAGCCACTGGATCTCCAACGGCAATAACAGAATACTTCGCTCGGGTCATAGCAGTATTGAGTAATTTCTTATTAGAAAAGAAGTCTGGTTCATCAGTTTCCTTGCAATAATCAGCAAGTATGTCATGTCTTATATCGAGACAATTTTGTGTACGCACCGTACTGATGATAACCACTTTGAATTCTTTACCTGAAAAATATTAGAAAAATAGAAATATTCTGATTTCAGTTTGTGGATTTATTGATGCAACCCAGCAAGAATGATACATTGTAGCAGGATTTTTGTTAGCACAATACTGTTAAATATTCTAACATGGAGTATAAAGCAATTTTTAGTTCAATTTGCAACTTAATAGTGTGGGGACAGCATCCACTCACCCCAATAATAACGACTGGAGTTTTGTATGTTTGTTACAAATGCTGAAAAGAAAATCACATCAATGTTGAAAGAGGAAAGGATATGATAATATTACTAAAAAGAGTGTGGGGTTGGCGTCCACACTTACCATGATAGTGATCTGTTTTTTTTGTTTGTTACTGTTGTGGTAGGATCCACCTAATTTGCATAGTAGAGTACCGACCATATAAATATGGTTGGTACCGGGAAGAGAGGGAGGAATCAAGAGATTCAACCAGAGACTCTGCCCGACTGCGACTCAGTCATTCTCCAGGAACGGTCTTACCAGGAATATACAAAAGACTATATGTAAATATTGTGTACACTTTCTTGTTTCAATACATTTTGTTCTAAGTACATTTTGTGTTGCATTATTATTCCATGCATTAGTCAAGTTTCAACAGTTACAAAAGCTGAAAAGAAAATCGTATCAACGTTGAAAGATGAAAGTAAATGAAAATTATACTAATAGTGTGAAGTCTACGTCCACACTCATTCTCTTGATACGTTCTACTTTTTAAGCTAAAAATTTGAGTATTTTAATTTCTCTATATAAAAGCCAATGCTTGTTGCTTTATAATACACAAAACATGCTGTGCTATATTTAATAGAAGTGTGGTTGACTTTTAATATCAGAGTGCATCATCAAATTTATCACTTTAAAACACAAACATGATAGAAAACATTCTAATGATTTATATATTGCTTCAAGAAACCAAAGCATTGTTTGACAGTTTTGTAGTTCATTCAAATTTTTATCTCAACTACAAGTTACAATATAGTGCCAGACTTTATCGCCACACCATTTCTAGCAATCTATCTTTCTATACGCCATTAAGTCTAATGATGAAAAAAGCCAATTATTTTATACAACAACTGTTTGTCAATATTAATCACACAGATTGAACATTATACATTATTTCAGCACCTTTATGTGACACTATGGGAATGCTAATAATTTGAAGAAAGAAAAAGGCTTAAATTAAATCTAAGTAAACACAAAAGCAAAGTGGGTCGTGAATAGATTGAAAGACATACTGAAAACAAGAGAAAATATACTTTTATTTTTTTTTCTCATTTTGTGAATAAAGGCTTTGCTAGAAGATAGTACTGAAATCTACTTGGGCATCTAGTTAAAGTGATGTCCAAAGGACTACCCCAGAGAGCAGGGGTGAGATGTTTTCTTCTTTCTTTTTACTTCAAGTGGTGAAATAGACAGGAAGTAATACTTGACTGCTTATAAGGGGTTTGGGAACAAGATTTTCTTAGGCCGGAAAATTTTGGTCAAGTATAAAAAACAGGAAAAGTTACAGACCAAACATGATAATTAGTAATAGAGAAATGCAGATAATAATTTTACGATGACATTAAAAGTGTGTATGTGTGTGTGTGTGTGTGTGTGACATTGTAAGAATGCTGATAATTTGAAAAAAGAAAAAAGCTTAAATTAAATAAAAAGTGAACACAAAGACGAAGAAGGTAGTAGATAGATTGAAAGACATACTGAAAACAAAAGTAAATATACTTTTATTTTGTTTCTCATTTTGTGAATAAGGGCTTTACTGAAATCCACTTGGGCATCTGGTTAAAGTGAAGCCCATGAGACGATATGTGTGTGTGTGTGTGTGGATATTTTGTGATAACATCCACGAGGTAACCAGGACTGGTGTGTTTCAACAAGCCAGCCACAGATAATAATTTTTATGGCTATAAGTGGTGAAGAAGAGGGTAAAGAAATGATTCTATGTCACTTGTTGATAAGGGTGGAAGGTGTGTGAGTTGCTAAAGAAATAAGATTTCTTTAGATACAATACAAAACACAAATGATGAAGAATTCAGTCAATTGGTAAAATAACAGTTTGAACAAAAGCATCCTCTAAACACAAGGGAAAAATTATAATTGTCCAAGGAGAGAATTCTGGAAAATATCAAAACTTCACGACAAAGGACATTTCTGATGATGTGAAGTTGAGATAGATAATTTTAATTAACAAATGCGTGCTAGTCATGCCACCCAGTTGAAGGAATCCAATTGGTGAACGAGAGAGAGAGAGTGGGTGGTGGGGGTGGTGGAAATAGACTACAGGTGTTGGTATGAGGCACAAATAAGAAAAGGAGAGACTAAGTGGTGCATGACAATATCCTGCTACCATTACTCTCCAGAAGAAGGATTCCCTAAATTTGGACATGCAAATTGCTTCCCAGGACACTTTCAGTAGTGTGTTCTGATTGGATATCTGGAAAATCCTGGAACCCCAGATCACATCAAATTCTTCCCTGATGTTGGGTGAGGGCCTACAAAAGTGTTAGATTGGAGGGGAATTGTGAGTAGCAGCTGAAGCAGAGATGTGCATCCATTACACCAAGAGGAAACAATCACTTTACCGATCCCAATATGACTTGCTGCCACAGAGAAATCCTGACTCATGCCTTGTCCCAGACTATTAAATAAATTGAGTAGAGTGCTCTGACAAAATTGTTAAGTGGAAGAATTGAAAGTCTCTATACAACGATAGAGAGAGAGAGAGAAAGGGAGACGTGTGCTTCGTCAGCATTCCATAAATTGTTGCCTGAAGAAGTTTCCAACTTGAAGTTTGAAACCCTGACTCCAACTTGGAAACAAAGAACAAAGTGTCAGAAAATTAGTCTACAAGGGAATGGTCATTAGCATGCATGCTTGTAGATTCTTACATGAAAAAGGGTTCCTGTATAAACGTCAGTTATATAAACTTTGTTGATTTACACAATTTTTCTTTTTTTTGTCTTATAAAATCGTCCCACCTGAATGACACCAATCCAGCAATATCTGGTGACGATTCAATCTTTGCCTGCCTTGTGATCAAAACAAACACAACATGGAACAGGGAGAGGCTTGGATCAAAATTACCAACAACCACAGGATTCAATCATGGACACAACTGGTATCCGAGGATGGGACAGTATTGTCATTAGGCTAGGGGCCAGGATATCCTGCAGTGTTATACTTATACTTACCATTCATACAAAAGCAACCTTCAGTAACCCTCTATCTTGAGTAGCCCTTAAGTCATTGTGAAAGATTTGCATGGATCCTAGGTAGAAGACAAAGGAACAATACTGTAATCTGAGAGAGAGAAAGAGAGAGTGCAAGGTCACTACACTGATCCTAAGTACAGTACTAGGGACTAACACTTTGATTCTAGAGAGAGAGAGAGAGAGAGAGAGCCAAGGAATAATTAATAAATCTTTGATCCTAGGTTGTGAGCACAGATATTACACAGATCTTATGCATAAGACTAAGGAGAAACACTTTGATCATAGGAAGAGAGTGCAGATACCATACTGATCCAAGGTACAGCTCTAGGGAGCAACACTTTGATCACTGATTCTAGGTAGAGGACACATACTATACTGATCCAAGGCATATGACTAGGGAACAGCAGTTTGATACTAGGTAGAAGATACAGATACTACATTGACTCTAAACAGAAACACTTTGATCTTAAACAGAGAACACAGATACTACACTGATCTTAAGCATAGGACAAGGGAGCAATGATTTGATCCTAGGCACACAGCTAAGGGGAAGTACTTTGATTCTAGACACAGGGCCAGGATGCAACACTTTGATTCTAGGTACAGTCTGGCACAAGGCCATAACAGCACACTTCAAATAAATATATTAGTCAATTGGTTTTTGTAGTTGGTATGCTAATAAAAGCCAAATTACCTAGCTTGCATATATAGGCGTTTCACATCAACTTATCAATTCCCATTCCAGTTACCTACCATGTATACATTCACTCACTTATAAAATCCTCACCAGTAACTGTTACATTCCACCCTCAACCACTTGTAATTTTCCTTAATTTGTAAACTGAAAACACGGCAATTCTGATTCCAATCAGGTAACAAGTATAGATTCACTTGTAAAATCCATGCCAGTAATTCTGTTACAGAGAACATCAGAGAATTAAACTAGTTGATGTCAAGGTTTAAATTCATAGAAATTTGGAAAGAGAAAAAACAAAATTTTATACCTGGAATGTTTCCAATTTGTTCAACCACAATGCGGCTAAAATTTTTCTTTTTTTGGCGGAGATATCTGCGAATGAGGACTACCTGGTAATTAAAAAAATCAAAGTAATTATCAAATTCAAAAAGCAAAAATGTGTTACAATTTAATGTCTTCCTCTATATTTAAAATTGATGTGATCTTTATTAAAAGCTCCAGTCTAACTTTTTTCACCATTGTCCAAAAACTGTCTCAAAATCATGTTCAGATGAACTACATTCCTTAGTCCCACCAATTCTAACCTTCACGTCTAAGACCCACCCTGCCATGCCCATTGTAGTGAACCACCCTCTTTCCTTTTGGATTCCATTAGTAAGATATGAGTTCCACTCGAGTAGCTTCTTCCCACTACTGCTTTGTGGAACCAACTTCAAGCAGGATGCCTCCCCAATCACTTCAACGTTAATCTCTAGGGTTAACAATTATCTTTCCTATATATATGCATAAACTGTGCCTCTTACTGTGTAACCCTCTACATCAAGTGGCTCTTGGGCCTTCTACAGGGTGAACATCATTGTAAAAAATAAAAGAAAGAAAAAAGTTAAATTTGACAGATTTAAGATTTCTTATTTATGTGCCATGTCCCCTCAGGACACAGGCAATCATGGCTCTCCATAATTTCCTGTTATTTGCAGCTGTTAATAATTTTTGTCTTTTGTTATTTCTCCTAAACCTTGTTCCACCATCCATTTATTCAAACTCACTGAGTATATTAAGCATTGTTTTCCTCTGTCCCTCTTGCCTTCAATATGTCCTGTGAGTATCAGATTTTCCAAGCCCTCTGTTTTCATTATGTGTCCTAGAAATGTCAACTGTCTCTTCTTGAGTGTTAAGTAAAAGTTTCCTTTTTGTTCCCATTTTCTCTAAAACTTTGTCATTGCTCGTGGTATTCTCAGCATCCTTCTGTAGAACCATATTTTTTTTTCAAAGTATTATTAATAAAGAAGTAAATAAACATAAGTTAAACTATATTTAAACAGATTTAATTTAATCATTTTTCAAGCAAAAACTATAGCAAGCCTTACTTCTTTAAAAAAATTATTATTTACTATTTATTTTGGAGGGGAATTTAGACATTTTTGAATCAATAAAGTTTTACTTTTAAATATTAAAGAATCAAACATTTTTCTGTAAATGAATTTAATTACTATTTTGAAAGATAGTATAAGCAAGATACATTAAGAATTTATTTTGAAAAGCTATTATGTTTAAATTTCAAGTTATATTTGTATTTGAAAAGAAAAGAAAAACTTTAGTTAAATAAAAATTAGAAAAGCCAGACATGAGTTATGGTCAACATTAGATGTGTTGAATGATTTATAGACTCATGATGGAGGAATGCAATGAGACACTGGACTCACGATGGAGGAATGCAATGGGACACTAGACTCACGATGGAGGAATGCAATGGGACACTGGACTCACGATGGAGGAATGCAATGGGACACTGGACTCACGATGGAGGAATGCAATGGGACACTGGACTCCACGATGGAGGAATGCAATGGGACACTGGACTAACGATGGAGGAATGCAATGTGACACTGGACTCACGATGGAGGAATGCAATGAGACACTGGACTCACGATGGAGGAATGCAATGAGACACTGGACTCACGATGGAGGAATGCAATGAGACACTGGACTCATGATGGAGGAATGCAATGAGACACTTCGATGGAGGAAATGCAATGAGACACTGGACTCAATGATGGAGGAACACTGGACTGGACTAACGATGGAGGAATGCAATGAGACACTGGACTCATGATGGAGGAATGCAATTGGACATTAGACTCAAATGGAACACAATTGTACATGGGACTCATGACAAAGAAACACAGTTATGCTGACAACCAACAATATAAAACACATTTCAACAGAAATTTATATATACATATATAGCAGGCACATTTAAGAACACTCATATAGCAGCTTGGCAGATAAGCAGTTTTTTAACATGGTGATGGGTGCTCTTATGAAGTGTTAACAACTATCTTGATAGTTCTATGTTTAAAATTTTTTCTACTGGGACATATCTGTAAAAACTGATTGATGAATATATCATGGGTACCTATGTTGTTTATAATTTTTAAAAAACCAGTAATGTTAAAAAATTCAGAAAATATTCTATGTAATTTAATGTTTTATTGAATATTTGTCTTTAAATTTACTATAGTTACCACATTTATTTCTTGATAATATTGTGTATAGATGTTCAGAATTACAAAAATCAACACATTTATACACATACACACACACGCCAAAAAAAAAAAAAATCAAAATTCACAAAATTGTAATAAGCTTTTCCATTTATGATTAGTAAATATAGTTTTTACTTAATAACAATATCACCTAATTGGTACAAATACATAAATCTCCTTACCAGGCACGGAGATCCGTCTCTGTGCTGGTAGTAGCATGACTGACTAGCTTGGACCGGTTCTGACCAGCTTGGACAAACTATGACCAGCTAAGACCAGCTTGAACCAGCAGCCCAAGTGAAGACACTCAGGTCCACATGTTAAAAACTGACCTTGTGTCACAACCTGACTCAGTGGGTGGGTTGTTTGGTGGGGTCAAGTAACTCTGCACACTGATACTTACTGTCCCTTCACTGATAGTATCACAGCTATGACTAGCTTGGACCGGTTCTGATTAGCTTAGACAAGCTATGACTAGCTAAGACCAGTAGCTCAAGTCAAGACATTCGGGTCCTCACATTAAAAACCAACCTTGTGTCACAACCTGACTCAGTGGGAGGTCATGTAAATACAGTTTAAATTGCTCTTTGGAGTGGTATGTACATTCTGATACTTGCTGGTCACAGTGTAGTATCACAGCTATGACTAGCTTGGACTGGCTCTGACCAGCTTGGACAAGCTATGACTAGCAGCTCGAGTGAAGACACTCAGGAATCCACATTAAAAACTGACCTTGTGTCACAACCTGACTCAGTGAGTGTGTGTGGGGAGGGTGTCATGTAAATACAGTGTAAATTGCTCTTGGAACACAATTTGTAATACATTTATCAAATTTTCCATAATGGTCCATGTCTTTGTGTCAAAGGACAGGAAAATTTTACTGAGAGGTGCCCATTTTGGGGAACAGCTGCATGAGGCTGTGCAATTTTCATTGCATCAAAGAGAGGGACAAAATGATTGTCAATTAAAAGAAATAAATGAAAACAAAATGTTGTTTTTGGGGTTTTTTGGTTTTTTTTTTGTTCATTACCCAGGTTTTTCAGCACCAGGTAATCACCTTAAAAAGACCTTATGTCAAATTTCGTCTTAGTGGGGAGACAGAGAAAATAGCTATTTGTGTAAATTAGGCACTCTCTTAAGTGGTTTGTAACATGTTATTTATCATTTCTTAGTTGCATCTCTGTCTTTAGGTAGAGTGTACACTGTCAAAGGAAAGAGTCACAAGTGAGGAAAATTATACTGAGAGGTTCCCAGCCCTGGGGAACAGCTGTCCGAGGCCGTGCCCTTACATTGCACTAGAGAGAGGGATTAGTGCACACACTGAGGCCAGTGCAACTAACAGTTGTGGGGACTCAGGGAATTTTTGTTCCTAGTCCGGGTGTATGCACTCGGGTCCCCACCTTAAAAAAAAAACCTTGTGTTACAACTCATCTTAGTGGAGAGACAGAGTAAATACCTAGCATATAAACTGCCCTCTGGAGTGGTTTACATACTCTGATACTTACCAGTCACAGAGATCCATCCCTGTGCTGGTAGGGTGGAATAATATAGATTGGACAAGCCAAGACCTTGGCCCAATGAAGACACTCAGGTCCCTACATTAAAAAGTTGACCTTGTGTCACAACCTGACTCAAAGGGGGATCAAGTAAATACAGTGTAAATTGCTCTTTGAAGTGGTATACAAATTCTGATACTTGCCGGTTAGAGGGATATGTCCCTGCGCTGGTAGTATCACTGCTATGACTAGCTTGAACCAGCTATGATCTGCTAAGACCAGTTTAGACCAGCTTGGACAAGCTATGACGAGTGACCTGAGTGAAGACAATATAAATCCCAAAATCAGAATAATTTGTGTCACAACCTGACTCAGTGGGGGTCAAATAAAATCAACTGCTCTCTTGATTATGGTTAAATAACAGATCTATTTATCATCTCTCAAATGTCTCTAATCTTTGGGTACAAGCAACTGAAAGGGCGACTCTGTCAAAGGACAGAGTTGCAGCTGAGGAAAATTATACTGACAGGTGTCTATCCCTGGGGAACACCTGCCCAAGGCCGCACTCTCTTATTGCACCAGAAAGAGGGATCGTTTGCTTGCACCAAGGCCTGCTCAACTGACGGTTGCAGGGGCTGCAGGCAATTTCTGTTTGTGGCGCACATGTATGCACTTACACCACCTTAAAAACTGACCTTGTGTCACAACTCGTCTTAATAGGGAGGCAGAGTAAATACTCTATTTATGTTGTTTCTATTGAATATCTTGTGGCAAGTGCTTGATGTTGGGGAGGATGTTTGTGTATGAGTTTAATAAATATTTTCCTATGTTTGTTTTTATACTTTTGTTGTATGGTGGTTGGAACTACACCATGTTTATTTCCTTGTTGGCTTTTTGAATTGTGTGTATGTATGAGTGTGTTGCGGTAAATCATAAATAGATAAATTAACAAACTATGAATGCAGTTATCAGTTAATTAATTGAAGTCACAACTCTTTGGGTCAAGTCACTTTTGGCATTGGTTGAAACAATCCAAAAGTGATTTCACCTAAAGAGTTGTGAGTTCAATACCTGGCCACAGCAGAAGTGAACAAAAATTGGAGAATTGAGCTACTAAAGGAAATTAACTGAAATGGATATATTCAGAAAAGGCATAGCACATAGAACTAAAACAATTTACTCATGTGAACTAAATAAAGTGTTTGGTTTGAAATTGCAATGTTATTCGC